>VMBQ01000188.1:86205-165479 GCA_007657795.1 Dreissena rostriformis
TTTCACCTTACACTTACCTTAAACTTACAGAGACAAGGTAGATCAGACAGTTTTGCCACAGAGTTTCACCTTACACTTACCTTAAACTTACAGTGACAAGGTAGATCAGAGAGTTTTGCCACAGAGTTTCACCTTACACTTACCTTAAACTTACAGAGACAACCTAGATCAGACAGTTTTGCCACAGAATAGCTCTAACACTTACCTGAAACTTACAGAGACAAGGTAGATCAGACAGTTTTGCCACATAGTTTCACCTTACACTTACCTTAAACTTACAGCGACAAGGTAGATCAGACAGTTTTGCCACAGAGTTTCACCTTACACTTACCTTAAACTTACAGAGACAAGGAAGATCAGACAGTATTGTCACAGAGTTTCACCTTACACTTACCTTAAACTTACAGAGACAAGGTAGATCAGACAGTTTTGCCACAGAGTTTCACCTTACACTTAGTACTTACCTTAAACTTACAGAGACAAGGTGGATCAGACAGTTTTGTCACAGAGTTTCACATAACACTTACCTTAAACTTACAGTGACAAAGGTAGATCAGACAGTTTTGCCACAGAGTTTCACCTTACACTTACCTTAATTTTACAGAGACAAGGTAGATCAGACAGTTTTGCCACAGAGTTTCACCTTACACTTACCTTAAACTTACAGTGACAAGGTAGATCAGAGAGTTTTGCCACAGAGTTTCACCTTACACTTACCTTAAACTTACAGAGACAAGATAGATCAGACAGTTTTGCCACAGAGTTTCACCTTACACTTACCTTAAACTTTCAGAGACAAGGTAGATCAGACAGTTTTGCCACAGAGTTTCACCTAACACTTACCTTAAACTTACAGAGACAAGGTAGATCAGACAGTTTTGCCACAGAGTCTCACCTTACACTTACCTTAAACTTACAGAGACGAGGTAGATCAGACAGTTTTGCCACAGAGTTTGACCTAACACTTACCTTAAACTTACATCGACAAGGTAGATCAGACAGTTTTGTCACAGAGTTTCACCTAACACTTACCTTAAACTTACAGCGACAAGGTAGATCAGACAGTTTTGCCACAGAGTTTCACCTTACATTTACCTTAAACAAACAGAGACAAGGTAGATCAGACAGTTTAGCCACAGAGTTTCACCTTACACTTACCTTAAACTTACAGAGACAAGGTAGATCAGACAGTTTTGCCACAGAGTTTCACCTTACACTTACCTTAAACTAACAGAGACAAGGTAGATCAGACAGTTTTGCCACAGAGTTTCACCTTACACTTACTTAAACTTACAGAGACAAGGAAGATCAGACAGTTTTGCCACAGAGTTTCACCTTACACTTACCTTAAACTTACAGCGACAAGGTAGATCAGACAGTTTTGCCACAGAGTTTGACCTAACACTTACCTTAAACTTACAGTGACAAGGTAGATCAGACAGTTTTGCCACAGAGTTTCACCTTACACTTACCTGAAACTTACAGAGACAAGGTAGATCAGACAGTTTTCCACAGAGTTTCACCTTACACTTACCTTAAACTTACAGAGACAAGGTAGATCAGACAGTTTTGCCACATAGTTTGCCTCTTACATTTACGTTAAACTTACAGAGACAAGGTAGATCAGACAGTTTTGCCACAGAGTTTGCCTCTCAAACTTACCTTAACTTACAGAGACAAGATAGATCAGACAGTTTTGCATCAGAATAGCTCTAACACTTACCTGAAACTTACAGAGACTAGATAGATCAGACAGTTTTGCCACAGAGTTTGCCTCGAAAACTTACCTAAACTTACAGAGACAAGGTAGATTAGACAGTTTTGCCACAGAGTTTGCCTCTAACACTTTCATAAACTTACAGAGACTAGGTAGATCAGACAGTTTTGCCACAGAGTTTGCCTCTAAAACTAACCTTAAACTTACAGAGACAAGGTAGATCAGACAGTTTTGCCACAGAGTTTGCCTCTAACTTTTACCTTGAACTTACAGAGACAAGGTAGATCAGACAGTTTTGCCACAGAGTTTGACCTCGAGGCTGAGGAGTATGTGCCCCTTCCGAAAGGAGATGTACACAAGAAAAAGGAGATCATTCAGGATGTCACCTTGCATGACCTTGATGTTGCCAATGCCAGACCACAGGTTTGTGTACACTGAATAGAGGTGTTAAAATAATAAGAATTAAAACAAAAAAGAAAATTGAGATTAAACAGTTGATTTAAAGATTTTATGGTGCAAGATCAAATATTGTTATGTGTAAGCATTTGATGAGCTCACAAAAATACCTTGTTATTGTTTCAAAATTATTTTACTTTGTACAGAACATTCCTATACATGTACAGTCTACTCTCGTTATCTCGACATCAGATATCTCGATTTTCTCGATATGTCGAAGTAAGCTCAATGTCCCAACTTTTTTCCTTCTTTATCTATATTAATAAACATCGCATATCTTGATTTTCGTTATGTTAAATAATTCGATATCTCAATAAATAAAAAATCCCGAGTCCCGATTTTACATGTATTTAGTGTGGTTTATCTCGAAGTGCGAATAACTGTCCCAGTGTCAGCAAAGGTGAGAAAAAATTCTTTGATACTTCACCGTCCCGCTTCGCCCGTCTGCTCCCGATTCTGTGCGGTAGATAATTGATTCGTTAATTGCATCAATTATCACACGTGTGTAATGTCGTTAGCCATTATCACTTGAGTAAGGCCTGTCAATTTAACTGTCACTTTAACTGCAATTAATACACAGCCTGCCAAAAGACTACTTGTGTTTACAAACAACACACCAAAATGCATATGTTTGCGTATATAAACCGTCGCAAAGTTGCGAACTACAAAATGTACATGTACAGTTCAGTATTCCGGAACGTGATTTACACATGTTCAGATGGAAAATCCTCGTCTTGATTGGACATCAATTGCATATAACTTTAAATAGCAACATTACCGGATGTTTACTCGACAGTTTAGAAAAATGATATCAGGTAATAGATAGGGTAGTAGAGAGTATTATGCCACACGGTGACGGCTTTAGTTAGACCACTTAGCAGGTATATAGATGTTAAAAACAATGTAAATTTTTGTCTCATTTTTTCTTTGAAAACGCCTTATCGGATATCTCGAACTCTTGTTATCTCGATATTTTTTTTTGTTCCCTCCGACTTCGAGATAACGAGAGTAGACTGTATATGTGACGTATAAGACAATTTAATTCAACAAAATGAATATTTGAGTCAATTTTAAATGTTTGTTTATTATATTTTATATTCAAACAGTGCAAAAGTTTGTTATGGTAGTCTATTTTTATTTTCAAACAAAAGCTGCACAACACGTGTGTTATTAACATGTGCACAACACGTGGGTTATTAACATTGTGAGTTAATGGTTTGTTATAGGGTGGTCAAGACATTATGTCAATGATGGGCCAGTTGATGAAACCCAAGAAGACTGAGATTACAGGTAATGCCTTATATCCCTTAATAGATTTATAGAAAAACTGCAAGTCACCGAAAAAAATGGCTTTATTGTCTTGTGTACAAAGGAGTTTTAATGATAATTTATTTATTTTTGAATGTTACGGCTTCAGGATGAACATGCTTAAAACTGAAGTAACTTGCTCAATTACCTTAACTTTAATCACTGGAATAACTTCAAGATCTAGAAAGATAATTAGGTTTTAAATAAATGTTGTGATCCATCCAGAAATGTTTAACCCATGTATGCCTAGCGTCTAGAAAAATGGCCTTGGCATACAGCGTAGACCCAGATGAGACGCTGCATGATGCGGCGTCTCATCAGGGTCTGCGCTGTTTGCTTGAAGGAATTTCTGTAGGAAATATTCTAAATATAGAAATAAATATACTAGACATCCCTACTTTTGGAAATAAATTGATCCAATTTAGAAGGATGGGAGAGTCCACTAGGCATAAATGGGTTAACATACAACGATTATTTCTACCATACAGACAAATTGCGGAAGGAGATCAACAAGGTAGTGAACAAGTACATCGACCAGGGTATTGCGGAGCTTGTGCCCGGAGTGTTGTTCATAGACGAGGTGCACATGCTAGACATAGAGTGCTTCACATACCTCCACAGGGCCCTCGAGTCTGCCATAGCCCCCATCGTCATATTCGCCACAAACAGAGGGAAGTGCACAATCAAGTAGGTAGCATGAAGAATGGTGGTTCACCTGTGGAAAATGAGAAAAGAAAGAATAAAAAAACAATAGCTATACAAAGACTAAGCATAGAATTTTCAAAAAATGAAAAAAGAAAGTATTAATACATTAGTAATACAAGGACATTTTCATCCTTTTAAATTTAAGCATAGAATATCCAATTATATATTCAAATGTTTTAATGGAGTTGAATTTAATGCTAATATATTAAATATTTGTTCGCAAGCAGTATATATTAAGATTGGCTTTAACAGAAAGTATAAAATTAAAGGTTGTTTCCGTTAAAATTTGGACATCAAATAAAGCAGATAAACCGTTAAACGTGATGTTTCATTAAAGTTGTTAAATTTAAAATACTAGTAATACTAATGCTGAATATCTACCACTTAGTTTAATATAGTCACCATCATCTTTATGTTAAATTCTGTATAACATGGTTATTTTTAGCTCACCTGAGCACAATGTGCTCATGGTGAGCTTTTGTGGTCGCCTTTTGTCCGTTGTGCGTTTTCCGTCGTCAATATTTACCTTATTAACACTCTTTGAGACCACGTTAATCGTCCAATCTTCAGGAAACTTGGTCAGAATATTTGTCCCAATGATATTTTGGACGAGTTCAAAAATGGATCCGGTTGGTTAAGAACATGGCCGCCAGGGGGCGGGGCAGTTTTCCTTATATGGCTGTAGTAAAACCTTGTTAACACTGTAGAAGTCCCATTTATTGTCCAATCTTCATGAAACTTAATCAGAACAGTCAGTCTGTTCTGAACATTTGTTCTAATGATACCTTGTATGAGTAGGAAAATGGTTCTGGTTTGTGGAAAAACATGGCCACCAGGGGTCGGGGGAGTTTTCCTAATATGGCTATAGTAAAACTTTGTTAACACTCTGAAAGTCACATTTTTAGTCCAATCTTAATGAAACTTGATCAGAACATTTGTTCTAATAATATCTAGGCTGAGTTCGAAAATGATTCTGGTCGATTGAAAAACATGGCCACCAGGGGGCGGGGCATTTTACCTTATATGGCGATAGTAAAACCTTGTTACCACTATAGAAGTCACATTTATGGTCCTATCTTTATGAAACTTGGTCAGAACATTTGTTCTAATGATCGCTTGTCTGAGTTTTAATGTTTATGGTTTGTCGAAAAACATGGCCCCCAGGGGATAGAACATATTTCCTTATATGACTTTTGTGAAACTTTGTTAGCACTCTAGAATTGGTCAATCTTCATAAAACTTAGTCAGAACATTTGTCCCAAGGAAATCTCTGCTGAGATTGAAACTGGTTCATGTGAGCTCAAAAACTAGATCACTTGGTCGAATAAAAAAAAACAGCATGTTAATACTCTAGGAGTCACTTTTTTGGCCCAATCTTCGTGAATCGGCTTACGCTCTCCCAGAATAGTCTAGTTTCTTTAGCTCTTAGGTGAGCGCCTTAGGGACAATGGCCTTCTTGTTTATAATGTGTGATTTTCAGAGGCAACAAGGACATAGCTTCCCCCGATGGCATGCATTGATATATCAAATAGGGTAGAGCCTGAAACTGTTATATCTGTTTCACATTTCTATCTTACATAGGGTAGTTGCACTCTTCAACCATTCATTGTACATTTGCTCTTCAGAGGCACAGAGGATATTGTGTCCCCCCATGGCATGCCCCTAGATCTTCTGGACAGGGTGATGATTGTACGCACGCTGCCCTACTCACAGGAGGAGATGACTCAGGTGGGTTATTTACTCCTGATAAATTGTTCACTGTTCTGTTCTGTTTATTTTACCCTCAAAATCGGTTTTATCCCATTACCAGATAAAAATCGATAGGATAACAACGATCGTATAAACTGTCCCTATTTTTAGATCATTTTTGGGTTTTTCCAAAAATTGGAGAATCTGTTTTTGTCACCTACGGCAGAACAAAATCGTCTAAAAATGCGGTATTTGATAATTATTAATGAAAAAAGGGACGAAATAATAGGATAAATAGATTATTATGTGAGTTTTGGATAAAGATCAAGTTTATCATGCTGGGCACTAACCATGGTAGAGCTCGGCAAGCCTCGCATGATAAACTTGATCTTTATTCAAAACTCACATAATGTTCTCTATATACATTGTGAATTGCCTCTCCATGAGCTGAACTGTGCTTTGATCACATTGTGAACTCCGCACCGTGAGTGACCTTTATATCAGTAAGTTGTAAAAAATCAAAAATCAACTTTTTGTGGGTGGAGAGAAATGAAGAAAGAGAGATCTTATTGGGGATTAATACCAAGTAGTGTAGTACATGGGAAGGCCAGACTAGGCCTTTAATAAAGTATTGTTGCTAGACTGTGTAGTGTGTAGTCAAATGTGTCGGGTTCTGAGAAAACTGGGCATAATGCTTGTGCATAAATTGTCATCCCAGATTAGCCTGTGCAGTCTGCACAGGCTAATCAGGGACGACAATTTCCGCTTTTATGGAAATTTTTCTTTTAAATGATATCCTTTCTTAGCAAAAATCCAGTTTAGGCGGAAAGTGTCGTTTTAGATTAGCCTGTGCAAACAATTTACCCACAAGCATTATGCCCAGTTTTCTCAGAACACGACACAAATGTTAGTATAACAAAAATGAGGATGTTTGTATGCCTTGTCAAAGCATGTTATTTTATATCATTGATACATGTATTTCTCATCTAAACTTAGTCAGGAAGAATTATTAGTTTGATGATTCATGTATGGTATATTCTGTCAATATGTGAGCATCACAGTGGTGCTTATGTTAGTAGCTAAAACCATTTTCCATCAGAATTTCATTGTCCCCTATTTAAACAACCTTCTGTTTTACAAATATTATTAAAGACAGCGACAAGGTCTTTTTGATTATGGTTGATAGAACAGTTTCGGTTTTGTGGCTTTAATATGTAAAACACTTAAAATATCAAAGAACAAAAGTCACAAACTGTGGATTTACAAGCAACAAATTGATATTGTTCACTTTATTCCTGCATGCAGATATTGCGACTTCGAGCCCAGACCGAAAGTCTTCAAATTGATGACGAGTCCCTAGCACTTCTGGGCCAGATTGGCACCCAAACCACCCTCAGGTGAGGCGGCCACATTTGTTATAGAATTATAAGCTGGTTTTCATTTGCTAGGAGGTCCTCATCTTTCAATTGTCTTCAAATGCCGGTAGTTCCATTCAATTGGTTATCCAGATCAGCATTGCTAAAAATAGCTTACAAAAAAAGAAAACTTCAAAATCTTCTCAAATCCACCAGGGTCAGGGCTTAAATATTAGTGTATTTGTACCTTACTAAGTTTGTTCATATCATGCCCCTGCGGTAAAAACTGGCCACGCCCCAGGGGTCACATGATAAAAATAGACTTATATACCAAAATGACTAATAAATCTCCTGCTCTAAAACAAGAAGGCCAACATGTGTTATATTTGGATTATAAAATAGTATGGTGGCCTTTTACCAAGTTTGTTAAAATCATGCCCCAATACATGTGGATAAAACTAGCCATGTCCTAGAGCTGTATTGTTACCCTTGTTTGCAAGAGTGTAAATAAACATCATTTTTACCATGAAGTAGCATAGACTCACTGCATTCTGTGATTTAAATGTAACATTATTTGTTAACCAGGTTTTCCGAAGGAAAAAACTGGTTATTAGATTGGCGAATGCGGGCGGGCTGGCGGGCGGAACAAGCTTGTCCGGGCCATAACTATGTCGTTCATTGTCAGATTTTAAAATCATTTGGCACATTTGTTCACCATCATTGGACGGTGTGTCGCGCGAAAGAATTACGTCGATATCTCCAAGGTCAAGGTCATGCGTTGAGAAAATAGAATTTGACACAAGGGGGGTAACTAGAGACAATCGGTAACAATGCTTATTATGAGTTGTCTCCCTTTATTAGACTTTTTTTCAAATTGAAAACCTGGTTTTGTGACAATTTTGTCCCTTGTTAATTATAGAATATATTAATTTACACTTATTTCAACACAATCGTCTTTAACTAGGTCTCCAAGTCAATAAATAAATCTTGTGTAACATGTGAGACAACTCTGTGTATTATGTGTGTGTTATTGCTATTTCAGTATTTGAGGTTTGATCATTAATATGTTCCCTTTTGAAGAAGGGGGCACATACAGTTGCACTTTTGGTCTGTACAAAATTCATGACCTGGTGTCACAACTTTCCTGGCCTAAAGGTCAAATGATTTAAAACAGACTTATCTAGTAAAAAAATTCAAAAATCTTGTTTGAACGCCCAAGGCTTTAATAGTTGGTGTGTAGTATGGTAAAGTTTTCTATTCCGGTTGTTGTCTAGTTTTCCTTTACTCAGTTTGTTTACTCTCCTAAGCAGATAAAGAAGCTTTTAGAATACTGTGTTGCCCGTCGTATCCACTAAAGCAAATATTTGTGCTTTGTTTCTATACATTTTGAAAGCTAAATAAAAAACGCTTTTATAACTTTGTTGATGTAACTTATTTTGTCGTAAAAAATATTTTTTATGATATATATAATTTTTAGGTGAGCCTATGTAACTTTTTATGCCCACGGTAGTGTGGCATATAGCAGTTGAACTGTCAGTCTGTCCGTCCGAAAATTTTAACATTGACCATAACTTTTGCAATATTAAAGAAAGCAACTTGGTATTTTGCATGCATGTGTATCTAATGGAGCTGCACATTTTGAGTGGTGAAAGGTCAAGGTCAAAATTCAAAAAATACAATCCAAGAGAAGTAATAAGCTTTAAAAGGGAGATAATTTCTAAACCTTCCAATTGATATATTGAAATTTTATTTCATAGCGGCGCAATAGGGGGCATTGTGTTTCTGACAAACACATCCTTTGTTTGTATTATCATGCTGTGATTTTAATCATGGTTTCTAAAAGATGAAGATAGTGTGTTGTTGGCTTTCCATTCTTTATATAAATGAGCATTTCTCTGTTAAAAGGGGGTTTAATGCATGTGTGTAAAGTGTCCTACCAGATTAGCCTGTGCAGTTTGCTTATCAGGGATGACACTTTCCGCCTAAACTGGATTTTGTTAAGAAGAGACCTTCTTTAAAGTCGAAACGAAAATATCGTACAAAGTGCCGTCCCTGATTAGCCTGTGCGGACTGGAAAGTGCCGTCCCTGATAAGCCTGTGCGGACTGGACAGGCTAATCTGGGATGACACTTTACGCACATGCATTAAACCCCCTTTTAACTCTTTCAGTGCTGGAACGGAATTTTGAAGGCCTTTGCAAACAGTTTGGATCCATATTAGACCCACAGAACGTGGCGTCTCATCAGGATCCAAACTGTTTGCTATTCTGATAGTATTCTTTGAATTTTTTTTGGAGAAAATGCTAATTTTAGAAATTCAACAGACGACATTTTAGCAGACAGCAAATTTCCCAGCATGCAAAGGGTTAACAGAGAACGTCTCATATTTTACAGGTATGCAGTCCAGCTTTTGACACCATCAAACCTGTTGTCGAAGATCAATGGAAAAGATACGATTGGAAAGGATGAAATTGAAGAAACAAACAAACTGTTCTTTGATGCTAAATCCTCGGCCAAGATTTTGGCTGAACAAGGGGATAAATATATGAAGTGAACAAATAAGATTTGAGTGACATGTTTATAAGATTTATGTTTAAAATTGACCCTTGATGATTGAATCATTACGGTAATACGGACCAACTTTGAATCACATTGATTAACCGATGCAAAATTCGAAATTGTTGTATTTAAACTGCAATGTTTTCGGCCTGTTAGTATTTGCCTTTGGTTGCCGATACTTGTTATGGTGGTGAAAAAGACAAAATATATTATCAGTATGCAGGCTGTTTTTCTAATTTTTGTTTCATTTAAACTAACAGCAATTGTTGTTGTTAATTAATACTATTAATTTTACCTTGATCTTAGGGCCATAACTTAAGCGTTTAAGCTGTCCTTGGCCCATCTGATGATTTTCTTCTTGTAGGCATGCTGAAAACTTTTAAGATTATTTATTAATTTCATAGTGGGCATAACATGATGGTTCTCACATTTTTATGCCCCCTTTTTAAAAAAAGGGGGCGTATTGTTTTGGCCTGTCTGTCTGTCTGTCCAAAACTTCAAGAAATCTTAAAGTTTTGTCATAACTTTTGCAATATTGAAGATAGCAACTTCATATTTGGCTTGCATGTGTATCTCATGGAGCCACTTCATATTTGGCTTGCATGTGTATCTCATGGAGCTGCACATTTTGATTGGTGAAAGGTCACGGTCATCCTTCAAGGTCAAAGGTAAAAAAAATAAATCAAAGCGGCGCATTAGGGGGCATTGTGTTTCTTACCAAACACATCTCTTGTTTCTTTTCTGTAATCTTTGTTCAGTTGGTATTTGAGAAGGTACACATTATCTTTAAAAATAGTTTCTTTGCTCAGACTGTTCTAAAATTAATTAAAGCTCTAATAGAAAAACAATTCAATCTGATGTCCTTCTTGCACTTGTCTGGAGTTTCAAAGAATGTCCTTGCAAATTGTTTTTCAACCAAAGGAATCAACTGTAGCTTATTGTTTGAAAAAAATGAGGTCGTCAATAAGACGATTTAAAAAGGGCTTTCATTTAAAACTTATCAGTGTTGAAATCTACCATAAAAAATACTTGTTCTAGGTTTTTTAAGACATTAAATCTTTTTCAATCAAAAAGTAGATCTGATCATTGATATATAAAATATGCGCTATGTTCATGCATATTATGTTGATTAAAAGTATATTTTCATGCATTTTCTTGTTGTTTTACCTGTCTGCATGTTTTTATGCCCCTTCGGAGTGGAAGGCATTAAGCATTTCTCTTGTACGTCGGTATCTACATACTTCTATGTACATCTCAAAGCTTGTGTTTTCAACCCCTTTTAACTACTGGATTGATATCGCTCCAACTTTCACAGTTAATAATAACCTGGATGTGAAGATGATGGTAAAGGAATTATGGCCCTTCGTCTGTTTTTTATCCCCCGCCACAGGCGGAGGGATATTGTTTTGGCGTTGTCCGTCCGTCCGGAACGTTTGTGTCCGGAGCCATATCTTGGAAGTGCTTTGGCGGATTTCATTGAAACTTGGTACGAGTATATATACGCATAAGAGGATGATGCACGCCAAATGGCTTTGTACACCGTCTGTTAAAAACAGAGTTATGGCCCTTTATATCTTGAAAAAATGCTTTTTACTATAGGCACTTTTGTGTCCGGAGCCATATCTTGGAAGTGCTTTGGCGGATTTCATTGAAACTTGTTTTTTTCTGGAATATATTGTCACAATTTTTTTTGTTTTTTGTCGGTGGATTTTGCTCAAGCTTTCACAGTTTAATAAGTGTGTAGATGATCTTAAAGAAAGATATTTTAGCTGCAACTAGTTCAGGCACAATTATGACACATTGTCCACTTTTCCACCATGGAATATATAGTGTCCCGGAGTCGGCGTGTGAATACGTGTTTCCTTGAAGGTTTATCCGCAGTTGGATTACCGGTAGTGCCCTTCTGTGAGCCGGCGATTCCATGTGTTTCCCTCGAAATGTCTGCCGAGTAGGACTTGTGCCATTCTGACGATGATTCCAGTTGATGCCAACTTGACTTCCTTATTTATTGTTGTTGCTTGTATTTACTGTTTGAACTCACTAGAGAGCTTACCGTTGATAACAACAGTTGTATTAAATTGACCACTCGCCAGCTGTCAATCAAACTCACATAATAATCTATCAGATTTCGTTTATTGCGGCGACATGGTCCGACAAACAAAGACTGTCGGAGTAATTGAATAAGCGTTTTATGAAAACACAACTTAGTGGGCGGAGCAATCCCGTATTTGGCGTATGGTCAATTGCCTGAACGACGGCGAAGTGACAGTTTGGTCAAGCTGTATTATGGCCAAGCACACTCAAGCATTATGAGATTTGTATCAAGCTATCGAAGTGGACTCAGCAAAAAAAATGATTTAATAACTCAAAAAGTACGCGATATATTATCATTAAAGTTTGCATACACATGGGTCGATTTGTTTGCTGTATGTAGGTAAGTTAATCCTCACCTCTGTTTGTTGGTCTATCCTGACTCTAGAGGTCAAAGGTCAGGTAACTGTTTAATGTGGAATACCACTGAATACTGCAATAACTGTTGTATATTGTTTGATAATACGACTTCTCTATTGTTTATGCTTTATGTATGGTTTTATTGGTTAATTAAATCTCGTGCAAATAACCAATAATGCACTATCACAATAAGGTCATTTCATGCGTTAGAATTCTTTACAACCCCTTTTGATTTATACTTATTGTTATTTAACGCTACAGAGTCAAACTGTCTTAACTTTATTCGTAGGCTCTTTTTCATTCAATATACAATATGCATGGAATGTCTGTTAGTTTTTTTACTTTGGAGTTTTTTTGTACATGTACATGTATTAAGAATAAATATACCAAAAATATTTTAAAGAAAGTTTATTAGAAAATAGTAAAGGCACAAATTAACAACCACAACATGCAGATATAAAACATTTTAACAAAGTGATTTTTTTTTCAAAACATTTTTTCAGGTTCATTTTAAGAAATCAAAAACAGAAATCGTAAACAAATACTGGAAAAGTCAAAAATAATATTTCATCACACGATTCTATACAGCAATCACTGAATAGAATATTTATAAAAGTTATATAACAACACAATTGCTAAGCGGTGAAAGCTTTGAAACCGGCACCCTGTTTCCAGTGCACACCACTCATGCAATTGTTTCATTATCAATTTATATTTATCAATTTTATCAATTGTATTCATATTAATCTTAAGAACTTTTTTATTTTATAACAAGTCTTGAAATTTAATTAACAAACCCTGTTTGACATGTGCTGTATTCGATTGTCATGCAAGAATATATTAATTCCACATTCAAACATCAAAATATAAAATTGTGTGTATACAAAAACACAACAGATGTGCACAGAAATGAGCAGAAAATCACTACATATACCTTAAAGAGAATGCCGTTAAAATTCCGTGGTATCATGAATATCAATACCTAATATCAAATACATATTGCATGTTTTGGAAAACTTGCATAAGCTTATTTCAATGTCTAAAGTCATTTAGGAACGGATTGCCTTGTTTAATTGTTGCTTAAATAATTTGCATGTTTTGTGGTATTAAAATATTTGCAAACTTTATCACTTTTTATTAATTGTGTCAACATATCATGTTTAAGATTGTCAAATAATGTCACGTGAATATCAAATAACATGCAAGCAAACTCTTTGGTAAAAGCGTCGTAACAGAAAATACCCATAGTGTTTATATCGTATCTAAATCGTCCACATTTGATTTTTTCCGTGACATTGGTGGGGGAAGTCTTGGAATGGGAGCAAGTTTCTTCCAGGGTGCTGGCGCTTCCCCATCCAGTGCGGAGCTTGAGTTGCCATCACCTAAGAACGCTGGGTTTGGTGTGCCTTTCCCGGTCAGGGAGGTTGGGGCATCAGCTCCAAATGACGGTCTGGGACTCAGCACTCCACCTGAATAAATGCAAGTGACCATTTACTATGAGATTTACAATTGTACTTCTATCCAGGCCTACTTCAGTATGGACGGTGTATGAATGTTTTAACAAGACAGGTCCGTCAAAAGTCCAGAATGGCAAAAATCCTGCTTGTGTACATAAATCAATCAATACAGGTATGTTTCTACAAACATGTTTACACACATACCAAATTGACTTCCCAAGAAGTTCCCATGTTCATCGATAGTACTCAAAGGGCTCATTGGTGGGCTGGTAGTTCCAAAGCTGTCATTGGCCAGAGTTATTGAACTGTTACCTGCCAGGCTTGCGCTCGAGTCCCTGTGTCTGAATACAGGACCCTTCAGATTATCATTCGGCCTTCCTGAGGAATCACCTATAGAAATAAACGATAAAAATCCTTTTTATCACCTGCATCAAGTTAACAAATCTGTTATACTGAATCAAAGAATATACAATTATTTCTAGGTCTCTTCACCTTAAAACGTTTTAGCGTTGTTTGCTTCGTTTAAAAGCTGCAACTTTGAACATGGGTCCATAAATGAATGGACAAATATATATACACTGTATATTCCGATTGAAAAGATACACTTCAAACGTCAATTAAAATGAAACAAGGCTTGTCACCATAGGATGACATATGCCCCCTTTTTCCACATTTTTCTTAACCTAAACGCAAAACCTAAACGCAAAGTGTTACGGAATTTCAGACAGACGGACGGACAGATGTACAGTGCGATCACTATATGCCCACCTTCGGGGGCATAAACAAATGAAATGACTGACTAATGTGTACCTGAAGGACCACTTGGAGTGAAGCTGATGAAATCTCCATGGGTGTCAGTGGGGGACATAGGCGGGCTGGTTGTTCCGAAGCTGTCATTGGCCATACTGCTAGTGGAGTTCCTCTTGCTTCCCATGCTGATGTTTCCCAGGCTGACGGCAGAGTCTCTCTTCTTGAACATTGGACCTTTAGGATAGGTGTTGGGGCCTGCAGATGCTCTGCTAAGCGGGGCCGGGTGAGGGGACTCAGGTGGAGCCTCTTTGCGCGCTTTGTTCAGCAGCTTAGAGACCGCTGAAAAAGTGTCCTTGCCTTCTGTCTTGACTCCTGTGAAATCCTTCTTGCTCTTGTATGTATCAGGCACATTTCCAGGCGTGTCAACCATGATGCTTGTCGGGGTAGGCGAGACAGTTCCCTTTCCGAGGAAGTTGAGTGGAGAAAAGCCGCGGCTAGATGTAGGTGTCTGGGATCGAGCCCTGTTTGGTCCGGATGGTTCATCGTTCATGAACATCATGGGAGATTCGAAGAATCTGGAGCTGATTGTAGCCTGAGAGGCCCTTCCGTCTGACATGGCGGAATCCCTGCCATTTGACCAGGCAGATGCTCTTCCAGGGCCTACAGCGCCACTATCCATGAAGGTCGTTTCACGGTTGTCATAGTATGCCAGGCGAGATTTATTGAACCTCGTATTGGTGTTCTTACTATGGAGCATTTGGTATTGTTGATTGATCTCATCTTGTTGTTCAGTGAACTCCTGGGTCTCCTTCTTTTTCTTCTTCTTCAAGCAAATCACAATTATAATCAGTAAGATCAGCAAAAGCAGACCTCCGGCAGCTACACCAATGATCCACATGGGGAATCCACTGCTGTCCTCCTCGGCTGTCTCATCACAGAAATAGAAGTAACCTTTAAATTTACACTCATCTACTTGCATGGCAGTAGCACAGTAGAAGATCAACGATGAGTACATGATGTTCTTCGACTCTTCTTTTCCAGCTCTGTCATACTCGCGAATGCAGGCTTCTAATAAGTGGTCGCGAATTCCACTGGGCAGGACGTCGCAGTGTTTAGTGATGGTCTCGTTATTGAGGACACTTAAGCAGTCGCTCGCAGCCTGGGTGTAGTCATGGGTATTGGAGCGATGATACACAGTCAATGGACCGGGGGAGCTGATGCTAGAAACAGGTGCAGTGGAAGGCTTCCAGACGATGGGTTCTGAAAATGAAATATTCACATTATTCACTAGTCATCTTCTAAATGTCATTTCAGTTTTTCCTATAAATAGTTGCTATGTTTTTACAAAATATCTTATGTTAAATGAAAAAATTACCATAATATTAACAAAACATATTATGAACAAAGGATGTTTGGTAAAATGAACATTAAACAATGTATACTTTGAATATTTTGTTCAACATGTAATATAAAACATATTCAATAGCAATTATGTACAAAAACACTTTCAGTTGAAGATTTACTATAAAAAAAGCAACAAAAAAATTGCAGAAAACATACCTGTCAGATTAATGGCAAAATTATTCAGGATTTGTCCTGCTGTTCTTACAGCGGCATCGTAGATCATCATTGTGGTCTCACTACCAGTCCCTTCATCAAACGGTATAGCCAACAAGAGTGATGTGTCAGTTGGGCTTGTAGGTCCACAGTATGTCCTGCTATCTGCATCAGCATTTGTTATTGACTTCTTCTTGTTCCATGTCCTCACACAATCAATAGTGACATTGTCTGTTGATGAAGCTGTTATGTTTATTCCTGTCAGGTTCAATTTCAGCCCCGTATTAATGTGACCAGACAATGGATCTTTGGTCTGGACTTGCGTTTCCGTGATAAGATACACTGACGCCAAACCATCAGTTGCCCATGTGAACGCTAGATAGTACCATTTGTCGGTGCTCACTATGATATCAGTTCTGTGTATTCCATCCCAGTCTACTATCAATTCACCAGAATCAACCTTAAAAGCAAGACCAGAGCCAACATCAAGTGTCATGATGGTCAACGTAGGTATGGAACGCTTCTTTGATGAGGTTTCCACCTTCATCCAGAAGCCTACAGTGAAATCTGCAAGTTCTTGCTGCAGATCAAACCCTCCGATGGAAATCTCACCACCACTTGGCACTGTCATACTGAAACCGGCTGACGAAATACTCTCTGATCCAAGTTCATGATCGATAATACTCTTGCCTGGCGTGTGGTTCTCACGAATGCAGTTGCCAGCGTACTGAGATGTAACCTCATCCTCTTTCAAAGTTGTAGTCTCATCTTGACACTTGAGGTTTTTCACCCAGCTGTTGGCAGAGTTTCCAAACACTCCATTGTTAGCACTTGCTTGACTGGAAGGAATTCTGCCATGAGTGATTAGACCAATAGGTGAATCATAGGCAATTATCTTCATGCTTTCCTGCTGAACCTTAACAAATGGCCCTTCGCTCCAAGCTACATTGATCTTTCCGAAGGATTTCGCATTTTGTGGGTACTCGATCACGTCTGTCTTACCATTGTGTTTGACAACCACAGACATGTTTCCTACAGGATTGTGTTGAATGTTAACTGTTGTAGTACCACTGGCTATGGCCAACTCAGACATCAGACGGCATGCGTGGTTTCCCTTGCAAGGCTCAAACAGGGCTTGAACTTCCAAATCGCTGGTTTTCAATAGTGAGTATGTACCCGGAGCAGCATGTAAAAAGGACATGCCATCAAAAGTTGTCAAGTATGAACCGTAAAGCATGCCAGTGAACTCTGTGGTAGATTTAGGAATAACTTTAGCAAACTCACATTCTTTTCCAACCCAATCCCCTGAGCAGGTGGCACATGCGTAGTCATCTTTCATACTCATACTCTTTTTACTGATAAACTTCTTCCAGAAATCTTCCACTGTGTTTCCACCAGTGTAGTGGCGCGGGTGGCAGTTACATTTTCCAGACTGCATGTCACAAACACCACGAGAATTGCAGGCCCCTAGTTCACCTACTGGACATATGTCATCACAGGAAGCACCCCAGTGAGAATTCAGACACACGCATGTTCCACTTTCATTAACACTGCCAAAGTTGCAGCTTGTGCAGTTGCTGCCACTGACTCCCAAGAATAAGGATAGTGAATCTAGGACATTGCAGAGGCCCTGTATAGGACTGTTCGTGTCATTTGTTAAGCCTCCATACAAGTCTGCCATTCCTACCATGATGGCCGCAGCACTATCTGTGTCGTTGGAGTTCATCAATTCTTGAACACATAACGCCTCATAGACTGCAAGTAGCGTGTTCATATTGGATGAAATCGCATTCAGTGAGAATTCATTGATAAGGTTTGCGCATTCTGCTTGGGCGTTGGCAAGTGCTGCAGCATTCTCTGCATCTTGTTTTGTCATCCGTGGCGATTCTAGGTCATCTTCAACAGAAAGATCAAGATCCGACTTCACCCACTTTGGTGCATTTTCCACACTGACGGGTACAAAGTTTTGACCAGAACTCTTCTCATATGCTGATAAGCCCATGCCTTCATTGAAGTTCCAGTTATGCGAGACATCCTCGGTCAAGTCGGTCACAGTCACTCTAAAGTTATCTGTGATAACATTAGGATTGTGGGGTCTGGACCAGATGCGAACTTCATCAATGTGACCGTTAAAGTCCCCTGCTGCAATGCTGGCGGTCAGTCCAGGTGTCACTTGACCAAGGGTCAGCGTGCCTTTACTGTCAAACAGGTCAGGGACCTCAGCAGCAAACACTGTGGAAATACCTGCAACAAAGAAGAACAAAGGTCTCAATCAGTACAATACTCAAAATTGTATCTTTAACAATCAGGAATGAACAATATCTGTCATTGTCAGCCAATAACTGGCAGAATATATATAAAATGTGTTTGCTGTTTAAGTTTCCAAATGTTAATTTATTTCACCCTTGAAGGCAAGTTATTGCAGGGGTATTTCTACCATGAACTTCAAATATCTTACCATTATCGTCCGCCAGATAGACCTCCATTACTCCTGCATCATCCCTCCATGCCAGACTAATCTGGTTCCACTTGTTCTGAGCGAGTTTCAAACCCGTGAAGAAGTTTTTGGTGGCTGTGTGGAGTACCAGCTGATTGGTCACATCGTGATTGAGCAACACTAGGTATTCGCCTTCCTTGTCATATGTCATTAGGACGCCACCAGTCTTTTTAGGTTTCACATGCATCTCCAGTGCAAAGTCGCTTGGTGGTAGAGTTATTCCTGCTGCGGTCATGCCAGTACCATTTGAGTATTCTAAGCAGTTTGGTGACAAAGGGGATAGGTACTTCTTTTCAACAATATCCATGAATGCTTGATTAGTGTACATGTTGTTGTTGACATAAGCAGCCAGTGACTCCTTTGTCTGAGGCAATTTGCACTCACTTGCAATGCTATGAGTGTTATCGCAAATGGCTTGCCTGGTGACGCTGGAGCAGTTGGCAGCAGTTACAGCCACAGCTGTGTCGCATGCAGTCACAACACCATCTAAGTTGGGCTGGTAAGCATCAAATTCAGCTCGGGGCAATGAAACTGTAGCCATGAGTCTGTCTGAAATTGAAGACAGTTTTATCACCATATCTGAGCCCGCAACCTTCATTTTCATTGTGGTTTTTGTTTCCAATTCCAGGGTTATGTTGCCGAGTTGAAGTTCACCATACAACATCAGAGGTTCACCAGCAGTCATTATTTGAACGTTTGAAACTTGGTCAAAGCCATCATGGCTTATGTAATATTCAGTTCCATTGTGCTCTATAACAAAGCCAATAAGACAACTATGGAGTGCATTCGATGACTCGCAAACACCAAATCGTCCATGCAGAGAGGTGCCCAAAGTACCCACAGACATCAGTTCATAATAGCCCTTCAATGGCATATCTACCACAACACCATCAAACATAGACAGCTGTCCAAGAAGGTTGACCTGGGCCACCAAGGTTTCCGCATTGTTTCCAAGTGGATCGTAACCTGTTTGTTTCATAATCGTGCACTCGACACCTGTCCAACCTGTCAAGCAAGCATCACACTTGGCCCCATCAAATCTCCCAGTACATTGACACGTTCCAGCTTGATTGCATACACCATGTCCATTGCAAGGGTTTGCAGCCCCACCTGGGCAGACCAATTGGCACTTGTCTCCATAATATCCATAGTAGCACACACACTTGTCGTCTTCTTTATAACCGAAGGCGCAACCGGAACATTTCTGCACAAGCCACCCTGGCAGTGGGAAGTTCATTTTGCAAATGATGTCATACAGCGAACTGTCAGAACCGCCTGTGACCTTGCAGACTGATGCAAAATCAACCATTGCCATAGTTACATCTGTAACATTTCCAGACATTGTTGCTGTAACCATGCAGTTCTGTTTGTACCACCATCGGATAAAGGGAGACACTCTTGAACAACTTGCGGACAAAGCCATGTCGTCAAAGAATGCCGCGCACATGGTTTCAACAGTTGCGTCAATCTCGTTGGTCGTGTATCTTGTGTTCTCCAGCTTTCTCAGATATTTCAGACCTAAATCTGAAACCAGCCATTTTGGTGACGACCATGGTGCTTTTGGTAGAATCATATTGTTACCGTCGATCTCATCAAAAGCTACAGTGCCAACACCTTCAGTGAAGGACACAAGTAGGGATAACTCTGACGAAAATCCGGAAACCTTTGTGCTTAGCAAGTTGGCCTGGTAGATTATGGAGTTCGGTATCGGGTTCTTCCAAATAGAGACTTCATCAATCACACCAATGAAGTGATCCACGTTGTAAGTGTATTTGAACTCCTTTGCTGGCATGTATTCTCCAAGCATCACTGTACCACCTACATCAAATATACGTGGGCAGTCTAATTTAACAATTTCATGTGTAACATCAGAGTTGGCATCAAAGAAGTAGAGATCAATTGTGCCATTTGATCCACGCCTAAATGTCAAAATTAGTTGGTTCCACTCATTCAAAGTTGGTGTGATAGATGTTGAAACTATTTTTTGTTCATATTGGATCTTCAATGGAGCGGTGTTTAGAACTGTAAATGCAACATCCTTGCCATAGGAGATTATGTATCCGCCATAGGAAGATGGTTTCCAGTACATTGACAAACTGAAGTTGGCTCCATTCAAAGTGAAATTCTTCGGGTAAACCAATGGGCGTGTCATTACAGAATTTTTATTGAATTGCAGAGCATAACCTGTTATGTTTTTCCCATCACCGACTGGAGCTTTAAGAGCCGTTAGTATTATGCTGTCCGATAATCGGAAATTGCTGACGATGTATTCAGTGATCTCATTTTCAGACATTGACGAGTAGTCTTTGCTTGTAGAATCGCAGGCTCCAAATATACCAGTTGCTGACTGGCAGACAGTTGGCCCAGTGTAGACAGAGGCTTGCAGGAACTGCTCTTGAACCAGAACCTGGACAGTCACAGATCCAAGAGTGGTTATCCTGACACTTATATCTGTCAAGGAGTTTTGTATCACAACTATGTTACTGTCAATCTGAACTGTAGTAGCATCCAGTTTGATCTCTACTCCATTCTTAAATACGACTGGAGCGTAGCCTTGACCTGCAGGAGTGATGACAACACTGCTTGAGGCGGACTCCAAGGACACTGCTGCCACGCAGGATCCGTAGTTACAGCTCACCTGGTACACGTGAATATCAACACCGAGATTAGCAGAGCTGAACAGCATGAAGGCACCAGTCTGACCAGTAAATGAAATCTGTTGCCCATTGAATGTCATGAAGTAGCCGTTGCTAGAAACAGCGCCGACTTTACTGGAGGTACTAGACAAAGATGATGTTGATAGTATTGTACAGTCTGGACCAATCATGTCACCAGAAGCATCACTTGAGCAACTTGAGCAGGCCGCGTCGCCATTCCAGTTCCACTCACACTTGCATGTTCCATCTGACTGACACGTCCCATGATTGTTGCATGGGCTGTCTGAGGTTCCAGGACAAGCACTGCCACACTTATCTCCATAGTAACCCGTGAAACACAAGCAGGATCCGTTGCTGTATGACATTCCAAAAAGGCAAGTTGAGGCACACGCTGAAGCATTCCTCTTGTCATCGCTGATGGAGTCACAGTATGCAGTGACATGGCTAGCGGCCAAGCTGTTCTGTGTTAAGCAAACCTTGTAAGACTCCAGAACCACGTTGTACCCAGATGTCAGCTGTTTGGTGGCAGCAATAGCCTGCATACAGGTCACAAAGAAGGACTCTAACGTTGCATTGTTCATACCTGTGCATTTATCGGTGAACATTCCATTTGCACAGAGGTTTTGTGCTTCTGCTTTTAATATGGCTTCTGTGAAAAAGCTGGAGGCCAAATAAGCGAGGTCACCACTGCTGTAAGATAGGTCAGAAACAATCCATTCAGGTGATTTCCATGGGTAAGATGGAAGCTTCACTTCAGAATTGGTAATACTGTCGTACGTCTTTCCACCATCACCTTCATTGAACTGCAGGGCATAAATCAGCGTGGACGAGGCCAGAGCAGGATTCATCTGATGCAGCTGGGACACTTGACTACTGTCAACAATAACATTCCAGACCAAGAAGTTTTCCATATCTCCCGTATATGCAGTCTGAGTGTTGTACTGCACCGCGTGAGAGGGCACCCTCCAGTGGCCAATTGACAGTGTTCCCGCCTTGCTGAAGATGTCGCTGTTCAATGTGGTATCTGTTGACGATACTGCGCCGTTTGCATATATCACATATAACGAGGCTTCTCGAGTCGTTGTTTCAAATGTGAATAACACCTTATTCCATTCATTTTGATGCAATGCAATTTCTGTGTCGTAAACAATGTCGGTGTTATTAACGTAGGTGTGCAGCTCAATTGATGAATTGCCACTTATAATTGAAAAGGCATTATCACTTGTAAATGCGAACAATACTCCGCTGTTGTTTCCCGTTGGAGTTCTAACGAGTAGCTCAAATGTCAAGTCTGTGTAAATGTTTGTATCGATGTAGAAATCTTGGAAAAAGCTTGCCTCATCAAATGATAAAGCATATCCTCCAACTGACTGGATTTCATAGTCAGCACTTGGATAATGGATAATTCTATCACAGTCTGGCACTATGAACCTAGAAATGTCCATCGTTGTAGAGTTTTGGAATTCCTGTGTATATGGATTCAACGCAAGCACTGTTGAGCTTTCACTTGCTAACACTGTCTGGACTGATGCAGACGAAGTGCAAATATCGAATGCTGTATAGTCACTGTTGTACAGGTGATCAATTTTATCAGACGTAAGGGTATACACGTTGCCACTCAAGAGGCCCGATGTGCTTGGTATAAATGATTGATCAACTTCTGCCCTGAAGTACAGGTACTGTCCAACTGTTCGAACGACGAATGTGGCAACATCCTTAACAGTAAAAGTGACTTCAAAGTAGTCTGACCGTTGAACTGTGAAACCCTTAAAGTATGATTTCGTATCCAGTGGGATGGAATCACCGTTAATGTATACAAATGGCTTTGAATTGTATGAACGCTGTGACTGTATTGTTATGGTTGCAAAACCATTCGCTTGGTTGCCAATTCTAGCAGCTAGGAACGACATGCAGGAGAAATTTGTGTAGCATGTCATGAACTTGCCCTGGATTATAACATTGTCCGATATGGCCAGCAGAAGAAGTTCTCCCTGTGTTTTAACTTGGTATGTTAGACCATCCAGCGTGTATGCACTTCCAAGCTGTCCCATCATGGCCATAAACGTTGTTGCTCCAGAGGTTTGTGCATTGTCCGTTATTTCGCAGTCAGCACCGTACCATCCATTCGAGCAAATACTACAGTCATCACTTCCCATTCTATTGATTGGACAGGCACACTTTGCAGTCACCTTATCACATGATCCAAATCCACTGCATGGTTTTGTAGCACCGCCGGGGCAAACAGAGTTACACGACAAACCCCAGAAGCCGCTATCGCACACACAGGCACTAGATGAGTTCTTAATACCACCAAAGGCACAGTCCGGGGAGCATACCTCGCCCATGAAGGGATACAGGTTGAAGTCTTTCTCAAATTCGATACATGTTTGCTTAGCCGGGTAGGAGGTCAGATGAAGTGCTGCTTCACAGTCTGTTGCGAATCCAGTGATGGAGTCTGCGATGTCATTTCCGTCACCGTTGGCATGGTAACACTCCCAGAGAGCCAAACTCCGTGTTGGTAGCATTTTTGTTTGTCCACATAAACTGAAAGATTGTGAAAATAAGTTAGAGAAAATTTTTAAATCTTGATCGACACTGTTGACTGCTAAATGATAAATGCATGATTGAAAAGACTACTGAGAAAATATATTTTTACTTCAATGTAAGTCTCCTTATTTGTACAAACAACCTGCTGCTGCTACACATCTTCATTAAATTTCAATCATGAGTCCAAGTTTATTTATACAGTGTGTGACACTATGGGAGTGATACAATAACAAGATTAGTTTCTATTGAGGATATATTATTAATTCAGTATTGGTCACTTTTACATTGATAAAATAAAAACTGTATATTATATTGATGATGTTATTGAATGAAAAACGTATATTATATTACGGATGTATGTGACTATTTTACACTTTACATACTTAGCCAGTGTACTCTTTGATGAGGTAAACACTCGGTCGCAGAATGCATTATAGTCGTAGGACACCACCACATCTCGTTTCGCTCGCCCTCCATGATCAACAAAATTCATCAAGTGGGTAATCTCCCTTTCAACTGCTCTGCGTCTGCGGGCACCGACGATTGTGTATGCATCTTTGGCTGGCTTCTTAATGGGTGCATCAGATGTCCTCTGGTAGCAGGTCTTCAGTGGCGCGGTGTTTTCCAGCTTCAGGTTTGAGGGCTTTCCTCCAAACATGACTGTGATTTGACTCTTGGTCAGATCATTCTCCAGTGTGCCGTTGGCTGAAAATGTTTCGAACATAATTCATGAGTGGAAAATAATAGGCATGATATTCAAGTAGATGCACTAATCTCATAACGCTTGATCAGACTTTACATACAAGGAGATATATTTTTTAATAACATTACTAAAAGTCAAAGAAAGTAAAGTGGTACTTAATCAACAACAATATTCAATGTCATATTTATTTTTCACAATATCCCTGATCAATGTACAATTTAATGTTACAGTTTAAATGCAATAATTAGATTAGGTAAATTACATTTAAATCTCATTTAAGACTATACAGTAGATTCCACTTAATTGAATATCGGATAATTGAATAATTCGGTTAATTGAATAGAAATTTACTTGTGTAAGGGTCCTCATCAAAGTCATAATAGAAGAACTTTGAGGCGCCCAAGTATGCTTTCACGCTGCCTGGTGATTTCTGGTATAGATTCTGCAGCTGGGTGACAGTTGCCGCCCTGAAATGATTTAATAATATTTCCTTGATATATTCACCTTGTAACCATGCCATTAAAGATTGACTAAAGACATTTTTATTACATTCTGGCATATATTTATAAAAAATATTAAACTAATACATTGACACATTTAAAATCACAGTTTACGTTTAAATTAGAATTATAAGTCATTCTATTAATTTTGAAGACGTGGTGTATTAATTTGAATGATCAGAAAACATTTTCAAATACAGCTGGGGTATTTCATTTATATAACTGCTTGCACCGGAAATTTATAAGAATTCTGTGGAATTGTCAAGCATACCAAGTTATTTAACACTTAAACTATTTGCTTCGAACTTACACAAAGGCAAAACCAAGTGAGTCATAGCACCCCACAAATTTGTCCGGTTTTTGCCATTTTGGAACGACAGAGCTGATCTGGAACTTTCCAAGAGAGAGAATTCCGCCGGCTTTGAAGGGCTGTTTTTGGAAAGGATTAATTTTAAACACGTCTGGAGTTGGTGCCCTGTCTTGGAAGAATACGACCAGCTGAACCTCTTTGAGCCGTAGCGAATAAGTCAGAGCGAGCATGTGCCAGACATTGTCCTTCAGCTTGATGCCTGTTGGGTAACTCATTTTTGGTCCGTACGACAACACTAACCCTGCGCCTGTGTAATCAATGCTGAAGGGTGGTGATCCAGGCAAAATGTAGGAGAAGACGACGCCGTGGCAGTTTGTGCAAGTCTTTAGGTAGAAAATAGTGGTCATCTCCTCACCATTGAACAGCTGGAAATTCTTGCCACCAAAACCTGCAATTAAGACAACACCCAAATTACACATTAAATGTTTTACTTGTTGAAACAAGGACAACAACAAATTGTTCTTCGTCAAACTTATGAGGTTAAATTTTACTTAAACTTATATGCATCATGAATATTGCTGGGCCAAGTGTGAGGTTGAGCGCTCTATTACCGGTTTAAACCCCCAGTGCTTAGCAGCGATTTTTTTTCGCCCAATTGGGAAAAGTACCCGTACCGGTCCAATTGGGAAAAATTGAGTCGCCCTGAAATTGGGAAAATTTGCGTNCATTGACCGTTCCAAGGCAGTGACCCCAGCTTTATTCTACTATGTTTATATGTTGTTTCGTTTTGTGCCGTACTGTACTATTTCGGCAATTGGTTCCTTGCCATAAATAAAGGACCACGAAGATATGATAGAAATGCAATACTGCTGGAGTCTGGAGTTTCACTTCTTTATACATATTAAAGTCAGTTTACACATAATGAACACAAAAACTAGCTACACAAATACTAGTTATTTTAGAGTATACAATATATGTATTCATAAACTATGGAAAATAAAATACAAGCATGACTTGTCTTAAAGTGATACCGAAAGTTGTCATTGCTTATTGCCAATAAACTGTAATTGCTTAACTACTGTCTGATGTTATTGTACAATCCTGGCTACCACGGGAGTAGCGACTGACACAAAGCTGCATATTGAGTATTCTATTACAAGATTTGACAAAAGGAATATTGAAATAAAACTGTGCAGTGTTTGGTGAACAAATGTATTTATGTTTACTCGTGTTTCTTTAAATTTAAAGTATTGTGTTTATAAATTAAGCAGATAATTTGAATATTTGAATTGTGTTCAACTTTTCAATTAAGATCATTCAATCGAATAATTGAATATTCCAGTGTATCCATCCATTACTTTTTTACTGCTTTCAGACATGCAAGAGTCAGTTTATCAATACAAATCAGACAAAGGTATCCTGATTTCAAAACAAAAACAAGAAACCGTCGGAGACGGGTGATGCTCCACAAAAAAAAAAAATTGTCACAATATTGCACTATATATTCAGATAAAAGGAAACGTCTTGAGGGGCATTACTTTAGACAAAATAATACAATGGATGGTGTACCATCTTAAAAATTTCAAAGGGCCATAACTCTCTAAATAAATCATCTAACCAGAACACACTAATAACATGCGCATCTCCTCAAGGTAGTTAAGCTTCCAATAAAGCTTCATTTAAATTCCAGTCAGTAGTTGGGGAAAAATAGCCCGGACAAGAATTGCACTATATTTACAGTTTATAGAAAATTTCAAAGGGCCATAACTCTGTTAAAAATCATCCGACCATAACCGGCTGATAATATGCACATCTCATGTTGGTAGTGAAGTTTCCCATAAAGTTTCATTAAAGCCTCGTAATAAGTTGCTGAGAAATAGCTCGGACAAGAATTGCACTATATGTACAATGGAAAATTTCAAAGGGCCATAACTCTGTGAAAAATAAAGGGCCATAACTCTGTGAAAAATCATCCGACCAGAACTGGCTGATAATATGCACATCTCCTCTTGGTAGTGNGTTTTTGACCCGGCATGACCCATATTCGAACTTGGCCTATATATCAACTAGATGCAACTGCTGACCAAGTTTGGTGAAGATCGGATGAATACAATTTGAAATAGAGTCCGGACAAAGTGGCCCCTTTGAAAATGCACTTATTGACCCTATGACCTAGTTTTTGACCCGGCATGACCCATATTCGAACTTGGCCTAGATATCAACTAGATGCAACTGCTGACCAAGTTTGGTGAAGATCGGATGAATACAATTTGAATTAGAGTCCGGACAAAGTGATGCCTTCCGCCCGCCGCCCGCCGCCCGCCAAGGGGTTTCACATAATTCGTCCCGTATTTTATACGGGCGTATAAAAAGTGTTAGATGCAACGATGCCTCTTTAAATGCATAAAAACAAGGAAACATCTTTATACATAAGTTACAAAAGCTTAACATAATTTGCCTGACACTGTTACCGTTGTAGAAAGTAAAGGCTTTTCCACTCAACTATAATGAATTTGGAATATAAAAGACCAGCTGATTAATGAACATTTTGTGATTAAATTGTTTTGGCTATGGATGTGACTTGTGGAGGTCAACTAAATAAACATATTTGAAATAAATAACGTCAGTTTAACCTACAGGTGTTTCTTAGAATTGCAAAGATCAAGTTTAGTAACATATATTCAAGAATGCAATCTAACATGCTGCTTACCGATTCCCTTATTAAAAAAAGCAACACGAATGAAAGGTGTTGTAAAATTACTCATTAACAAAACTTAAAGAAATTCTGTTTATGAGATCAGCATAGTAAAATAAAGTTCTCATACAATTGCATGTAAGAATCTAAAAGAAGTGCATAATTTGTCAATAAGTAATTCTGTATCATTGACATACATTGCTTTAAACAACTCAGTTTCATTTTCGAATGGTCAAATCTTCATGCATATGTACTTTAAATCGTCAATCATTGACCAATCAACAATAATAAAATGAACATTATTCCCAAAATTATTGTTTGTGCTCTGGTTGATCAGGTGATAAATAAATAAAGTCCCATAGAAGCAGAAGCACTTACGTAAGTCCCAGACTTGGCTGACTTCAGTTTGGTATTGGGAGCGGAGAACTGCACATACTCGGCACGTGCAACCTTGGTAATATTATCAGGCACCCAATAGCACAGTCCGCTGTGAGGCAGCAAACTATTGGTCAACACAGTCCTGATTTTGAAGAAGGTTTCACCTCTGGTGATTTCTATTGTCAGACCGAGTTCTGCGACCTTCACTGCGATCGTCTTGACATTCATAGATTGTAAGACAACGGGACCAAAAGATTTGTCCACCATTGTGTCTTGTTTCCACTCCGTGAGCAAGTTTTGACCTACAGATATTCTAGACTTTGGTGTTCCGCTCCCACTTGCACGATTGTCACTTCCATACACCAGTTCGAAGTTGATGGTTTGGATTTTGTAAGTGATAAAAACCTTTTCTATTACAACAATCTTCTGGCCATGTCTCTTCAGGCTGTTTTGTCGGATCTAAAACAATAAAACAATCTAAATGAAAAAAAATCAAACATTTGGCACTTACACAAACAGAAAAGTTCACATAAATAATAATTTTTCTCAACTGAAACAAAAAATTAAAGATGTTAGGTAATGAAAAGATTCTTTAATATTTAAACACACTAAGGAGTTGAACAAAATGAAAACAAAAATCAAAAGGTCTACTTAAACTTACCAACATTCTGAAGTTGGTCATCTCTAGCAATACAACTTTATCGAATGTCATGTCAAGTAGTTTTGCCTTGGTGTTAAACATTCTGTATGATCCGTCCTTTCCACTTGCTACACAAATAACAGTTTCTCCTGCTGGGGCTGCAGTTGCTTTTGGTACCGTAGATGTTGTTCCATTACTGCTTCCACTACCACTGGTACCGTTTGTTCCAGTACCTCCAGTTCCGGTACCACCGGATCCAGTTCCGTTACCTCCAGTTCCAGTGCCCCCAGTTCCTGTACCACCAGTTCCTGTACCATTGGTACCATCAGTTCCGGTACCACCAGTTCCAGTACCACCAGTTCCAGTTCCTGTACCACCAGTGCCAGTACCACCAGTTCCTGTACCATTTGTACCACCAGTTCCAGTACCACCAGTTCCAGTATCTCCATCGCCAGTACCACCAGTTCCACCATCTGAACCTCCTGTACTATCGGTTCCACCTGTTCCTTCATCATCATTTGGATCAAAAGCAGGTGGTGGTGTTGTCATGTAATCATCAACATCTGGATCAGAATTGAACATGTCACACTGTGGTCCTGAGAAAAACTGTGAACAAGAGCTGCAGGCCTTGTCTCCATTCCACTGCTGATGACAATCACAGGTTCCAGTTGTTACATTACATGTACCATGCTTGCTGCAAGGGTTATCATGGCCACCTGGACATTCCTTGGAGCATTCGGCTCCCCAGTATCCATCGTTACATATGCATATATCAAGCTTAATCTCTCCAAATGGGCAATTCATGTCACACTTTGAACCTCCTTTGCTTGCAGTCGTGAGTCCGTCACCAAAGCTGTTACATAACGAATCTATAGGATTTTTGGTAAGATTTTTCTCGGCAGCACATACACTTCCTGCTGCATTGGCTGTATCAAAGGAATTGTCTGTAGATCCACTCATGACCGAGTCAGATAAACAACTCTTATAGGATGCCTCTGCAAGTGTTTTGTCACATACCGATTCAAGGGATATCTTTATTGTATTGCAGGTCTCATTAATTTTAGGGTCAACAGCTGCTGGGATGATATCATTGGCTTTTAGATCTGGTATTCCATCTGTAGTAATCGGTGGATCACTGTCTACGAAGGTATATTTACCATCAAACCCAACAAATCCAGGCAAGCCTCCACAGAAATCTGTTACAGAGGTGCCCGATCCCTCATCAAAATTGAAGCCCATAATTGGTTTTACCTTAGATTCTGTACCACCAGTTCCAGTTCCGGTGCCTCCAGTTCCAGTACCACCAGTTCCAGTTCCGGTACCTCCCGTGCTAGTACCACCAGTTCCTGTTCCGGTTCCAGTTGATCCAGTACCTCCTGTAGATCCCGTTCCGCCAGTCGATCCAGTTCCACTTGTGGATCCAGTGACATTACTATTCAGCACTGAAGGATCTGCATTTGGTCCTGGGATAGTTGAAAATGTTAAATTGTCCATGTTTGATTTGAAATTATTTTCATAGTCGCTGATATTGTTAAATACTGGCCAGATCAATAGTCTGTCTACAACGAAAACAGGCGGTGCCTTTCCAGTGTCCGCTTCTGGGGCTTTTGTTGGGTTTGTTTGTGAAATGTTCTGCCACTTTCCAACCATGGGGGTGCTGCCAGGTTCCATTATGGGACCATACTTACTTACTGAATCAGACATATTGATTTGCTTGTATACTGTATTGCCATTTTCATGAATTTCATGGAATAGGGTTTCTCCAGTTTTTTGGTCAAACGAAGTGCCAATGTTGGTCCACTCGCCTTTGGTTATTGGTACATCTGTAGCATATTCATAGTCACCATATTTCACATAGTATTTATCATTCTTGGAAATCACACCAAAAGTGGCATTGTCATTTGCTATGCTCAAGATTGTTCCATCAGTTGATGTTTCAAATTTGAGCCGAGCTTCAACAGAGTAATCTGTTTTATTTAGATCAATCATATCAGGACTTACAGCTGGTAAAGACACAGAACCACCATTCTCAATCTTCAAAGCAGTCCCTGCAGTTACTTGTACTTCTCCGGTACTACTGAAAATTGACTCGTCATAATGCATACTTTCATTGATGAAGTGATTATTTATTTCTGTTTCAGTCAGATTGTATGTTTTCACTGCCGCAGCCAGACCAACAGCATCAACGAGACATGAAATGTCATCGTCCGCACAAGAACTTGCATTTCCAGTTTTCTTGCATCCGAATAGGCCAGTTGCCTTTGAGCATGCTGTTTTAGATACATCCATAATAACACCCATGCTGTCGCCATTTATAGTGACATCCACATTGAACTTGTTTGGCCCAGTGCAAGTTATTACTTCTTGTGAAGTCTTTGTAATGTTGTAACCACCTGGCAAGCCAATTGATCCGAGGCTCACCTCTTGTCCATTCAACTTCACAGTTCCATCTTCAGCAGGATATATAGTGACATTCTGTCCACCAATGGAGAATGCAACAGCCTTAACACCGCTTTGGTACTTGTCAGTCTGACCTTTCTGAACTTCAATGGTGACATTACCATCACTATACAGTTCTATTGGGTAGTCCTTGTTGTTGACCTGCACATAAGCACCGTCAGGCGTTTTCAAGAAACTGTTACCGCTCAGAGAGCTAGTGACTATTTGTGTATTATTCGAGGGCTGTTGGACAGATACAGTGCAATTTGCCCCAAAGTAACCAGTCGCACAGGCAGAACAATCAGCACCAGCATGATTGATAGAGCAATAGCACTTCCCAGAGACCGCATCACACAAACCGTTGCTACTGCACGGATTGTTAACTCCTCCAGGGCATATACTGTCACATTTAACGCCAAAATAGCCCGTAGCACATTTGCACACTGATGTATCACTCAAATCAGGATTGACACAAGGAATGTCACACTTTGGACCTACGAAGCCTGCCAGCTTTGGATCTATGGTGCACAGGAACCTAGTTGGGTTCTGAACTGGCGTTTGAGTGGTAGGGTTAGTGGCATCATCAATCAGTTGGTAATTGCACAGTTGTGTGTAGGATTCCAGTGCACTTATGCCACTTTCTTTACCAAGCTTTGCAGCCAAATCCATGCAAGAGCTTTCATACACAAATTTTACTGAGCTCCCTAATGCAGAGCATGCACTAGTAATTTGTGGGTTGTTAAACAGTGATGAACAATAGGCCTTGGCCTCTTTTTCCGATGCCACATTAGTGAATTCTGCTGTCAATTCTGTTGGCAAGTCAGGAGCAGGTAGAGTGGAGACAGCAAAGCCAGAATTTCCAAGTTTGTATGGATCATTCACAATCAAGTCGAATCCATTGCCGGAGACATCTGTAATGACACCTCCTACACCGTTGTCAAATTTATACTGAACTGCTGGCTCAGAAACTCCATCAATAAACACTGAGAAGTCTTCAACTGAACCAGAGAATGAGCCAGTGCATGCCACACCAACAGTTGGATCAAAAGCACCCGTGGGACCTCCCATCACCAATCTGCCACCGTCCTCAAAACACTCATTGGGAACAATGAAGCTAGTTGTGCTTATGGAGGTAGGAGGTGGGGTAGTTCCTGTTTTTCCAGTGGAAGGATTCACCACAGACAGAGTCATTTTTTCAGTGTCAGGATCAGATGTAAAGGTCAGGTCACACCATTTATCAGCTTCACAGGAAATGCCAGTACTAATGACATCTGTTCCAGCATGGACCTTGATTTCATTGTCTTCCAAGAAAACTGTAAAGGTTGTTTCGCCAACGTATTGGAATACTCCTCCAGTGCTGCTGTTACCCTCAGGTTTTATACTTACAGACATTGTGGTAGTCTTTGTTGGGTCAAACACATCATTGATCACGGGAGAAACCACCTTTGTATGGGAGTCACCTGTACAAACAATAGGCTGAACAACAGGTTGTTGAGTTCCAGTTCCTGTATCACCTGTTCCGGTACCACCAGTTCCTGTTCCTGTACCTCCGGTTCCTGTTCCGGTACCACCAGATTCTGTTCCAGTACCACCAGTTCCTGTTCCGGTACCACCTGTACCAGTTCCAGTACCACCAGTTCCTGTACCATTAGTTCCAGTTCCGGTACCATTAGTTCCTGTGCCAGTACCACCAGTTCCTGTTCCAGTACCACCAGTTCCTGTCCCGGTATCTCCAGTTCCGGTGCCACCCGTTCCTGAACTTGATGTTGTAGTTCCTGAGAGCGTCGTCACTGTTCCACCAGGGGTTAGCACACCAGGTGTTGTACCAAATGTGTATGTGTACTTGGTTTCTGTTGTTGGTTCTGTTGGTTTATCTGGCAAGGAATCTGAACCAACAGGAACCAGAGTGCCATTGTATGTACTGGGATCTGTTGTTTTGAATGTTGTCTTGAAATCTGGTTTTGTTCTACACACAGAGTAGTCCGAGCATTCTGTGCAGTTGGTCTTCAATATGAAGTTTCCAATATATCCTTTATCATTAAAAGTAACTTGCATGGTTATCAAGTCATTAACCAAACCTTTCACTCTAGAGATGGTCAGTGAATCAGCAGAGGTCTGTAGGTAACTGAAATACTGCATTCCAGACAAATGATAAGCTCCGTTTAGCTTCACACGTTCTTCTACCGAGAGTGATGTTCCGTCAACAAGAATAGTTTCAGTCTTGTACTTGATCTGAATAGATTTCAGGCATATACTAACTCCACACTTGATTGACTGCATCTTCACTTCTGGGAATGTATTCCAGAACGGTTTTACAAGATACATTTCACCGGCTATACCTACTGCATATCCAATACTGTCAAATGAGAGTGCACTGAGTGATCCATATACAGCACATGTCCTGATTACATTGGTGTCAGAGCCACTCGGATCCACTCCACCAGTTCCGGTACCACCAGTTCCAGTACCACCCGTTCCAGTTCCGGTACCACCAGTTTCAGTGCCACCTGTTCCAGTTCCGGTACCATTAGTGCCTGTTCCGGTACCTCCAGTTCCTGTTCCAGTACCACCTGTTCCAGTTCCGGTACCACCAGTTCCAGTTCCAGTACCATTAGTTCCTGTTCCGGTACCTCCAGTTCCTGTGTCAGTACCACCAGTTTCGGTACCACCAGTTGAAGTTCCGTTTTCACCTGTTCCTGTACCTCCAGTTCCGGTACCACCAGTTTCTGTTCCAGTACCACCAGTTCCTGTTCCCGTACCACCAGTTCCTGTTCCACCTGTGTCACCACCACCTGTATTGGTTCCATTGCCAGTGTCACCACCACTGCCACCATCTATTGTTTCATTCTTAGAACCTGGAGGAGGAGGCAAGACAACTTCGAATTCATCACAGAAGTCCCCAGTGAATGGGGCAGCACAAGTCTTGCAGTTGGTAGATATATCATATCCGGGTTTGCAAATGCACTTTCCAGAGCCAACATCGCAAGCCCCATTTCCAAAGCATGGAAGTCCACCAGCTGTTCTAGCAGGGCATTCTTGTGCGCAGTTCCAATCCCAGTAGCCAATATTGCATCTGCAGCCATCACTTGTAGGTGTTCCTTGCATGCACATGTGTCCACAGAACGTGTCATAGTGCTCACTATTGTAATCATCACACAGACCATCTGTTGGACTCGTAGGAGGCTTGAGGACATTCTCACATAGGCCAACATATGAGGCAAGTGCTGGTACATACCCATCATCATTTTTACAGGCATCTAAAAAGAATGAAGAGGTATCGGTTCCTAGGGCTTTGCAAGCTGTCGTTATAGAATCTGTGGCAAAAATCTCCTTACATTCTGCTGCACGTTCTACATCAGGTGTTGGAGCAATGCAAGGCAAAGCATCAATCGGGACTCCTTGCTTGTCAGCTATTATCCATGCTGTTGTTCCAGAACTTGAGAATTTCATTGGAATTCCTTTATTGGAGTCGTAGGTGTTGATGCCAAGTCCTTCCGGGAATCTGAACTGCATAACCAGCCCAGTAACGCCTGTCACTCCTGGATCACTCACCAGTGTGTAGATCTTCTTCTTGTCAAGATAGATATTCCAAACTCTCAGTTCACCTATTAGGCCGATGTAATCACCAAAATTAAGTGGTGGTGTTATTTCCCAATTGCCAATCAAGAAGTTTCCTTCCGGTGGGAAGCTAACAGTTGCAGCGGTGTAACTGGCGTAGACAACTTGTTTCCCATCTTTATAAATTGACATATCAAATAACTTGTTTTTCACATCAAAGGCCACTAGAATGTGATACCATACGTTCACCTCCAGTGCATGATCAGAGTCAAATATCTGTCCATACAGATGAATCCTAGGCTTCCTGTCCACCAGGTACAAACTGAATTTGTTCTGGGATCCAAGTTTGTAGTATCCAACAATGAGACCACTCGATCCAAGCACTTTGACTCTAGCTTCAACAGAGACATTGAAAGGTGCATTGACATAAAAGGAGTCAGTAGGAGCCCTTGGTGTCATTGCTCCACTTCCGTTGATGAACACGCTGAACCCTTGTGACATACTCTTAACTTCTGTTAGAGCAACACCTGGATAGGTGTAGATAAACTTGTTGGCAACTGCAGTGCTGATTTGAAGATACTTAGTAAACTTGTTGTCAATAGCATCGTTGCTGATATCACTGTATCTGACGGAATATCCGGAAGCATCTTTGAAGTCATCATCTTTGTTGTTGTTGCAGTTACCCAGCATTCCAGTGATGTCATTTGAATTACATGGGGTCTTCACCGTCACAGAAAGATATGAGGCGTCCTCAACATAAGACATGGCAATTTTCACCGTGCCGGTTCTAAACTCCAAAGTGACCTTGTCCACCCAGGTCACAGTGGCCTGAGCATTGACCGTGTGTGAAGCAAGACTCAGAATGGTTACTGGCTTTTCATCTTGTTCAAATATTAGAGGATCGTTGATCAAGAGAGGGACTTTAACTGTGAAGTCATTGGCACCTTGTTTGAACCATACCTGCTGAATGCATGCCTTGCAGGAGTCACATGGTCGCATGCGGACATAGACTACCAATGAAGTACCTTTCTTGAAGAACAAATATTCGCCAGACTTCCTCATTTCAAACATTTGCCCGTCAAACATTTCACAGTGGCCCTGTCCAAAGCATGTGGCTGTATATGTTGACAATGTTGAAGGTATAACCGCGGTGACAGATGAACAGTCGACACCAATATAACCGCTTGCACAAGTCTCACAGCCTTTTGATGGGTCAAACTTCTCAGAAGAACAAGTACACTGTCCAGTGACCTTATCGCATGTTCCTCCGCCGCAGATCTGATCACGAGCATACAGACATGTGTTTGAGCATCCGTAACCATAGAAACCATCTCTGCAGTGGCACTTGCTATCGTCCTTGTTATAGTCACCTGCCCCTCTGACACAGTATATGTCACACGTTTTGCCGTAGTAATCTGACTTTTCTGGGTATTCATTGCACAGGGAGGAGGTTGGGTGATCTGGAGATGTCCTGTTAGGCTCCAGAGTATCTGTTATGGGTGTTAAAACTTCGTCCCCAGCTTTGGTGCTATTTGCCAAAATTGTAGTCAAAAGGCATTCTTGGTAGTACATGTGCTTAGCTGCCTCGCCCAATAGGTCAATGCTTGGTACACTTTCAATGATTTTGCGGCATTTGTCGACATTCTCTTGTGGAGGATCATCAACAAGAACATCAACAATATCTGTAGCTGATGGGTACTTCATTTTGTAGGTGCAAACTGACCATTGAATATTCGCCCAGTTTCCGTTTTCCCAATTAAATGGAACATTGTAGGGGCTACTATCGGCTGCAGAATAACCTGTGCCTTCATTAAATCGCCATACGTAAGACAGATTAGGTTCCTCGGATGCAAGTTGATACCCAAAGGCGCGTGTGATGATGTCATCATTAGTTTCGGGAGTCTTCCAGACCATAAAATTGTCAATGTAGCCATTGAACGGATAGTCGTTGGAGTTATGTGTCATACCAAGCATGAATTTTCCACCCGATGCAAATATTCCCTTTACATTAGCATCAATGTTGAAGGCATTGTTGGTGGATTTGGTTTCTGCAACTAGGACAACTGAGACTTTTGCACTGACGCTTTCCCATACCACTGCAAGCTGGTACCAACTATCAAGTTGAACAGGCATGGTCGACACCTTGTACAGGGTCTCATCAGGACTGTACACTGAATAGGCAACATACAAATCTTTGGTCACCAAGAGTGAAAACACGTGACCACTTGGGTTCATGTATGACCAGAGTGTGGCAGCATTTCCAGTTACCGAGTCTAAGTAGAACATCAGCTCCACCGTGATTGCATTCGCTGTGAAATATGTCACAGCAGGACTTTCCATCGAGCTGGCATGAACCTCCAAGCATGTATCACCTCCTTCGTTGTTGAACTTGGGAATAACGTTGGTGAAAACATTGTCGTCCCAACGCCAGGAAGGCACAAACACATCCTCAATGCTTGTCTCTGTCAGTGGATATGCCAGACTGCCAACAGAAAGCACATTGCCGGTACTCGTCTTGAAGTCATTGGTTTCATTCTCATCACAGGAACTCAATAAACCTGTGGCCGTTGAGCAGACAGACTGCTTGGCATTGACGTAGACATCCAAACGACTCTTCTTCATATCTATCGTCAGATAGAAATCCGTGGACGCAGTTAGCTTGTATTGAGTCTCGGAAGTCATCATAATGTTGACCTCGGGTGCAAGGTTAAGGTTGCTGCCAATGGCAATTGGTTCGTCGTTGAGGGTAATGATGCCGGAGGTTCCTTGATCGTCTGCCCGGATGACAAGTTTCTTGCCGTTGATGTTGAAGCCCACAGCGCTGGTCATTGAAACTGGGACCAGGTTTGAACCGGACATCTAGAAACAATGACATGGCATGCATTTGTTATGTTGTATACTTATTTTGATACAATTAGATAATACATCGAGATACTTTATGGTCAATTGTAACAAAAAAGAAGAGTATTGTTCAAAGACATATAACAAGGTGACTATCATGCTTGATATTAAGTACGTTGTATCTTAAGAAAACTTTTTTTGGAAAAAGTCATATTTAAAATTTCACTTTCCAGGTATAAAGCTAAGATCTGGTTGGTTTGTTGAATGATTATTTTAACATGACTTCCTATCTGCCAACCTTCAGATCATTATATGTAGCAAATAATAAAAGTTGTTTTCAAAAAGGGCTACTTAAGCGTCTATAAATCGCTCTTCTGTCATAGAGAGCTTGTCTGTATTCATTCAACTGGTAGCAGAACACACAAATTTTAGTGTATGCATATTTTTTCTAAGATTTCACTATGTGACACTCAAATATTAAAATATTTTAACCAATGTCAATGGCAACGTACCCTGACAATGTGGACATCTAATCGCTGTGATGTTGCCATTGTAACCCTTGACAACAGGAACTGTCCCACCTTGTTACTCTCGTACTTGGCCCCATCAAAGGTCTGGAAGCTTCCATAGCCGTACACCATGCCAGTATACCACTCGGCATTGGAGGCTGCATTATAAAAACACAGGAATTAAAACATTCAAAGTTTGTTTGAGTTACCAGAACGAAATACTGTTAATCTTTTTACCTAATTAAGATTTGATATAAAAGAAAAACCCTAATGTGATAAGCATATCGATTGTTTTTAGTTACCAGAAAAAATACTGTTAACCTTTTTACCTAATTGAAATTTGATGGAAAATCAAAACCATAATGTGATAGTCATATCGATAAACATTGGATATATTTTTTAACTAATCAATTTTAAGTGTACTCACTATGTCTGAGAGTTGACACGAGGCTGCAGTCATCACCAAACCACCCACTGATGCATGTCTTGCAGTTAACGGTCTGGTTTGCACCCTGAATGCACGTGCATGCTCCGGTGATCTTGTTGCACGTGCCCTTGCCAAAGCAGGGGTTGCTTCCACCGCCAGGGCACTGGTTCACGCACGCTGGGCCCCAGTAGCCGTGGTTACACTCACATCGACCCTTCACAACGGGCAGTGTAGTCTGTAAAGTAAGGATTTGAAAGCAAATGTTAAGAAAATGTGTATGTCTTTCAACCGATAATTCAGGCTGGTACAGTTTGTTTTTTTAAGTGATTATTGGTAAAAAAAAAAAAAAATGTTTAAAAACTAGTAACAAAACTGCTATACAAAAATTACTGATTAACAAGATTTTATTTCCAAAACATACATGTAAAAAATCACTTTTTAATTTAGATCTAAATGCCTTAATTAGTATTCTCTAAATATGTTTTATTTGTATAATCTACCGAATATAGACACATAATGATTGTCATTCGAAGGAAAAGGTGTCTCACCAGTTTTGGTTTGAAGGAGCAGACTTCCAGAGAGCTAACATTGGCCACCTGAGGCTTACTACCCAGTGACAGGATGTAGATATGCCAGCTGTACAGTTCCAGCTCTGTCAGGTTCATTGGGCTGCAAATAACACACATCAATCATACAATAGTTACTATTGAGAAAACTTTAGTCAACATGTGTCTTTGACTTGACTCAAAGGCGCATTCTTTGGTGTGATTTTAAAATAAATGCTGATCATAATGAGTGAAAAAAATTCTTGGGACTGGAAATAAAGCTCTCAATAAAGATGATTCGGACAAAAATGTTATTTATTCTAATTAATTGTATTTGAAATAGTGGTGTTCAACCGAGGTAAAGCAATTTTGCAAAGTTTATACCAATTTATTTACATTCAAGTTGATTTTTTTTTTACTTTGGAATTTAATGTGCTCTATAAGACCACACAAATTAATATCTTACCCTATTGCGACTGCATAGTCGACTGTCTGAGGAATGAACTTAGTCGGTGGCTTAATGTCAGTTGCCAAGTTGTCCCCGAAGAAGAACGCATTTTCGCTGGAGGATGTAATGTAAACATTATTCGGGTTCGCATTCTTGTATCCGAACCATGCAGTGTACAGGCCGCCTGAATTTTGCTCTACGCATTGGAATTGCGGTAGGATCGGAGATTTGATGACATCACCATCGTCGTTGTCAACAAAGTAGCCCTGATTATCCGTGCAGCTGATGTCACAGTCTGGTCCAACCCAGTCTGAAAACGTATCAGTTGTTGATCCAATCAAAACACTTGGCAAAAAAGTAATTTAAAAGAGCTTTAAGCAGAGACTGTGGGTTGATTTTTAGAAGAACCAGAAAAATGCCACAGACACTGGTGCCCCCACCCCCTATATTCTAAAAAAAAGACAAAGGGCCGAAACTGGTCACAGTAAACATTCCTTCCATAATGATCATCTACACATTCTGCGTTACAAAATTGAGCAAAACCCACCAAGAACTTAATGGTGTTGAAAACATATTTTTCGGAACTATATATTCAATAGTGGAAAAACAGACAAACAGTCATAATTCTGCCAAAACTTGTTGCAGCCAGAATTCCATTCTTAACGATCATATTCACATTAAAGTCATTTAATTGTTAAAGGTTGAGCGTGATCCACCAAGCAGTTAAAGAGACGTTGAAAACATGGGAATAAATATTCCAAGGTCCACAGTGGAAAACAAGACAAAGGGCCATAATTTTGCCAAAACTTGTAGCAGCCAAAATTACTGTCTCAAAGATAATCTACACATTAAAGTAATTCAGTTGTGTTTAAGCAATTTTCACCCAGTAATTAAAGAGGATTTAAAAACACAAAATGTTGGGACTTTATATTTTATAGTGAAACAAGATGTGTTTGTGAAACACTATGTCCACTTTTGAGCGATTTTGACCCATAAATTTGACCTTTGACCTTGAAGGATGACCTTGACCTTGACCACTCACCACTCAAAATGTGCAGATCCATGAGATAGACATGCATGCCAAATATCAAGTAGCTATGCGCAATATGGCAAAAGTTATAGCAAATGTTAATGTTGGCGCAAACCAACCAACAGACCAACCAACAGACAGGGCAAAAACAATATGTCCCCCAGTATATACTGATGGACATAAAAACAGACAAAAGGGCCATAATTATGCCAAAACTTGTCCCAGCCGAAATATCTTTTTTAGCAATCATCTTAAAATTTAGGTCATTATTCAAAAGTGAAAGTTTCAGTTGGATCCACCAAGTAGATCTAATTAAACAAGATTTGAAAACACAAGCGTCAGGGTACTATCATGGTTGAAAATGTGTTATTCTAAACCAAGCAATAGATTTGGTTATGTCCAATATTACCTGAAGAGTTAAGCATCACAAAGGTGAAATCAGCTTTACATTTCCATTTCAGATACTCTAGTTGCACAATGCATCCTTAATACATGGAATCATTCCCCCCCCCCCCCCCCNACACACACACCACATTGGATTGGAGATCATTACTTACGTGCAGCACACTCGGTGCAGTGAGGCATGTTCCAGCCCTGAAGACAGACCACGCAGCCATCATCCGGGTTGATCCAGTGACCGTGCACGTCATCATCGTTACACTCACACACATCACCACCTGGGGAAAGAGTTGTTGGATTGAAAAGTATGTTTTCAAGTTTGCTTAAATTTGATCTACAGAAAAAAAACACACAATTTTTGCTATCTTGTTTGTTTGTTGCTTCCACAGACAAATTCATATTCAATTCAATTGTGGCGTGTTCTGACAAAACTGGGCAAAATGCTTGTGCATAATTGTCATCCCAGATTAGCCTGTGAAGTCCGCACAGGCTAAGCAGGGACGACAATTTCCACTTTTATGGAATTTTTAGTTAAAATGATGTCTTTTCTTAGCGAAAATCTAGTTTAGGCGGAAAGTGTCATCCCGGATTAGCCTTTGCGGACTGCAAAGGCTAATCTGGGATGACACTTTACGCACAAGCATTTTGCCCAGTTTTCTCAGAACACGCCACAATTTATAAATATTTTTGTTTGAACTAGTCCGAGATCTATATAGGAACTCTTCTTTTCATTCTCTCTTCAAAAATGTTACCAAGTTTGTTTTTATGTATTTGGGGATTAAATAAAATTCATTTATGAGCTAGATTTCCAACCAGAATTTAAGGTTTATGCATAGAGGAACTCTAAGTGTTTTTGTGAAGAAAATAAGGTCTCAAAATAAAAAAAAACTTCATAAAACTTCATGAAGAATAATGCAGAAATTCACCTAAACAGTGGCCTATGCATTCACACACAGACATTAACCAGAAGGTTCAAGCAAAAGAACCCTTTGGCCTAAAGTTCTAGTTTGAAGTTAATCTAGATCTAGAACATATTTACCAAAAACGGTTGCATATCCGTTGACGCACAGTGTGTCACAAGTGGTGTTGTATCCGATGTAAGTATCTCGGCAACGCTCACACTGCGAGCCAACAAAGTTGGGTGTGCACTGATCACATGCCAGGCCAGTGAAACCATGGTGACACACGCAGGCAGGGGCTGAGGTACCAGCTTTCAGGATGCAGTCACCTGATAAAGGAAATCTTCACCATTGGAGAGCGGATCTTCATGAGCAAAATGTCTACTTCTCAGTTGAAGCAAAACAGGAACCATTTGCAAAGTTTCAACAGACAAAAAACTATGTTTAGTAATTCTTTGATGTTGTGAGTAATAATACAGTAAAATAAATTAAAACCCTTATTAATAACATTCTTAAATATATATTTTGTAATATTTTGTGTCTTCTACAGAAGAAGCTTTCTTTTCTTTCTTTGAGGCATATTTTTGTTCATATTAGTATGTATTTCTATTGCCATTTTCCCAGATTCTTGTTAAAATTTAGTTGCAATAAAAAAAATCTGCTAGATCAGTATATCAACAATTCGGAAGGTATCACCCCGTACCATTGCTGTTGCAGGAGTTTCCACCGGCAGATCCAGGGCAGACATACACTGAGCAGTCCTCTCCAGCAAACCCTCCGTTGCACAGACAGACGGACGCACCGTTCTGTCGCACACAGGTTCCCTGTAAGTCACTCGTGCAGTCTGGCTCACCTATTGACGTAAACGATGGGATTTTATCAATTACTTATTCATTAACTTCAAAATTAATTACTATTTGGATATGAAGACATTCGAAGATATAAATGCATATGCATTCCCTGAATATACATTTGCTGTAAATTAATGACTATTTAAGCACAATAAAAGTATAACAAAAAGAACATTTGCACAAGAACCTTGGTAAACACACTTTTGCATTTCATATGGTGTTGAAAATAATATATCCATTTTGTTTGAAAAAAAACACAAGGATGCATTATCATGATAAGGTATCAAATACCAGTCACAATACATTAATTGTGCAGTCTGAAAAAATAATGTTACATGTTTCCTCATTATTTAAAAAAAAATAAAAATACCGTACTTAAATTTCTGTTCGAAAATGCAACAAGTTGCTTAATACAAAGGGGACTTTCTGCTGTACCTGGACAATCCAGTAGTTCACAGTGGGCACCTTTGTAACCGTCTGAACAATTGCAGGACTGTAAAACACAACACAAAGTGATCAGTGAAGGTAAATCCCAATAAATCAAGTATCGAGCATAAAACGGATGTATCTAAAGATATTTACATCAACTACATAAGTCTAACGTTCATAGCTCAACATTGAACATTCTTAATACTTCGTCAATAATCTGTGAAACATTCATGCTGAAACTTATTTTGATGTATATCTAGGTATATTGTTTAAATACTTTAAAAAAGAAGATAAGATAATGGATTGTGAAATGCTGGCACTAAAAGTACAATCATATATCACGTGTGGAAAAAACACACAAAAATGATCGAAAGTATCAATTTATTAAGTGAAAGAGCATTAGTATTGTGCTACTAATACAATGTAATAAAACAGATTTCAGCCTATTACAAAAATACTACACAGAAGAGATGTAAACCCACTTACGTTTGTTCCATTGGCATCGGCAGAGCAGAACCCATGGTTGGTGCACTCCACGTTACAAGAGAAGCCCGAGTAGCATGGGTCGCACACGCACTGGGTGGAGAAGGGAGGATGCTCCTTCCCATGGGTACAGTCATACTGGCACGAGTCTCCCATGCTCTGTGTACAGTTGATGCACTTTGGTGGCCAGTAGTTTTTACCATCACAGGTACCTGAATAGTGAAAGTATTGTGTTATGTCTGTGTCATGGCTTTGACAAATGTTTATTTGAATGCTTTCATGTTGATTTCCGGTTAATACTGATATCATTTGATGATGAAAATGATATTTGACTGCTATCATTTTTTTTTCCTGTCCATACTGATGATTTCATTTGATGTTGATGATGATGGTAATCAAGTGAATGATGACGATGATAATTATTATCATTACTTTTTTATGTTCATGCAGACCACAAAGAAAGGAAACTACTACAGTAATCTTTTCCAGACAGCCCTACGTTTTTCACGATAAATATTTACATTTCTTTTATACCTAATGATAAAATATGGCATTTCTGCAGTGAAATAACAGTAGTGAAAAGAACAAAATTGTTCTTTTCACCGGTGAAAAGAACAAATTTTCGGAATTTCTTTTTCTATTTTTAGATTATCATATCAAGATGTACTTCCCTTGTTTATATCCTTGTTTATATGTTTTTCTATGATCACGAGTAAAATAAAATCGATTATCCACCGAATCAAACATATTTTCTTGTAATTTTATGCTTTTCTTAACGTTTATTTACATTGTAAAAGAGTTTAACTGAAGAACTTCCCTGGAATAATGACTTCATTTCGTCAACAAATGACGTCAAAAATGACGTCATTTCAATGTATTGAGGCACGCCACGGGAGAGAGGGTCACTTTTCAGCGAAAGGGAAATTATAATTAATTATTTTCTTGAAAAAGGGGCATAAAAGAAACAGAAAATTTGTTCATGTCAGTGTAAGATCGTTTGTTATTTCACTCGTGATCATAGAAAAATAATATTTTCACTCGTGGCTGCGCCACTCGTGAAAATATATTTTCTATGATCACTCGTGTAATAACAAACGATCTTACACTGACATGAACAAATATCCTCTATTTATTCTTGCCTTCCCAGTGCCACAATAACTTCATAAGGGACACTTACACATTACAGATCTATGTTACTACATTAATCCTCTCCCCATCATGAACTAAGTGAATATGAACCCATTAAAACATGTCATTCTCCACCCACCTCGGTTACTACAGTCATCATCGCCAGGGCAATCCCAAGTGTTGCAGTCCTCAGCCTTCCAGAAGGAGTTACACTGACACACCTGGTCTACCTGGTTACACAGACCGTGACCGGAGCAGCTCTTCCCAACACCGGGGCAACCACGCTCATCACAGAACTCTCCTATAAAAGGCAACAAACACAAATGCAGTGACACAAATTTGAAGAAAAATGCACCCGTTTAAAGGTTTGGTTAACATTGATCTGTGAAGGGTGCATTTATTTGTTGTACAAATGATGGCACAGAAAATAATGAAGACAAGAAACATGGCAATGCCAATATAACTAGAGCTACAAGGTACAATATATACATCTAGTTTAACTAAAATCATTATTAAGGTCAAGTTAGGTCAGCAGGTAAACTACCAACAAACAAAATGTCACAGCACATATCTCTATAAAAACTAAGGCTTTTTAGCAGAAACAGATCAAAAAGATCCTACTCTCAACTTACCCCAGAATTTAGCGGAACACACACAGGTATCATTGACGCAGGAGCCCTGCCCAGTGCAGACCTCGTCACAAGCGCCTCCAGTGAAGCATGGATCACACACGCACTCATGGTTCTTAGTGGCTGTCCCGTTCGCGCAGCGGTACTCACACTCGTTGCCCATGTAACCTGGGTAACAGGCGCAGACTGGAATGTCCCCGCTGGTGTCACACCTGCCCTTGCCAGAGCAGTCTGGGGTGCCGGGACAGTCGGGCACATTGCAGTAGGTGGAGTTCAGAGTCCAGCCCTGGAATAGCAACAGTAAAGTAGTGTTTATAGCAACAGTAAGGTAGTGTTTATAGCAACAGTAATGTAGTGTTTATAGCAACAGCAATGTAGTGTTTATAGTAACAGTAAGGTAGTGTTTATAGCAACAGTAAGGAAGTGTTTATTATATACTGAAAATGTGTAGATTTCATATACATTCTTATAATTAAGAGAAGTAGACAAACGTTTAGTAAATCAATCTTAAATGACCAATTTTCTAAAGTGTCAAATTATATAACAGAAAATATAAAGTAAGACAATATTTTTCGTCATTTGTGGTTTACAGTCCCTTTAAATCCTCTTTCACATTCTATAGAATAGGTTTAAATTATCTTATTTCATACTGTTGTTCAAATATTACAAATACATTTATCCAAAGAAACTGAAAATTTCACAAAAGCTACCAACGGAATGACGATGACAGAATCCCCCAATTCTCAGATCATATCCATTATACTACTTAAATCTTCAAAAACTCTGCCCCAATTTAACTTCATATTAATTGTCCAGCCACTTAAATAATATTATTTTAAAAAATAACCATTAAAAATAATCCCACCATTTATAAAAAAAAATACTCTGTCTTGAAAAATAACAACGCCACTCAAAAAAAAATTACTGCCACTTAAAATAAACATGCCACTTACAGTGTTGCAAGTGCAGAATCCCTGAATACAGAGGCCGTGCCCGCTGCAGGGCTCATTCTCTCCGGGACAGTCTGATTCCTCGCACAACGCTCCCCACTGGCCTTTCACGTTGAGTCCCGAGCCGTCATGACACACGCAGGAGTCCGTGGCTTCGTCACATGTACCGTGACCGCTGCAGACAGTCTGACATGCGTCAGCGGGGCTTGAACAGTTACTCTGGCAGACGCAGATTCCTATAAACACGAGGAATGTTAAGAAACTTTGTACAAAAATACCTTATTTGTATGCTAAAGCATTTCATGTTTAAGACTTTGCACAACATATCCTTATTTTTAAATTATTCTTTTCTTATTGAAGAAAGAAACTACTCTTTACATTTCATTTTGTTTTTCTCCTTAGACAATCAATGTAATTAAGTAGCTCTGCAGGTGACTTTTTTTAAGTCTCCATTTAGTTATATGTCTTTTATTAAATAAATAATTAGTTTTGTTGTCTTTATAATTATCTTTTTAGCTCATGAGAAAATTGACTTAAAGCACTAAATGCAGGACAGTAAACTATCTACTACATTACATTTAGCTATGTGAAAATACAAAATTAAATGATGGCACAATCTATATTAATTGACCTCGTTTAAAAATGGAACTTAATCAGCAATCACACACACACATACCACTGTCCATGGGGGTTTGTATGCCAAAGCAAGGTTTGCTACAGTCGGGTCCCATCCAGCCCTGTTCACATTGGCTACAGAATGGTACAGCCACAGTGTCATTGCAGAGACCTCGGCCTGAACAGTTGTTGAGGCACTCGGCTGTCCAGCAACCTTCACCCACCCAGTAGGTGTCGCAGGTACAGGTTCCTGTGAAAGTTTGTAGAGTTATGTACAAACTTTTTGTATTAAGTCATTTATTTTAGATATAGTTTGATTGCACTGCATTCATTATGATGAACTTAATATTGCATCAAAATTATTTCAATCATTCAATAAATTGATATGTTAATTTAATACGGCACATAGACTACAGAATATTATTATACCACCAAGCACTAAACTTATTTTTTTTTAAATAATTGTATATTATTCTTGCGAAAAATATATATTACAGACCACATATGTTTAACTACAATACTTTAAAATTGTTTTTCACAAAGCAAAAAGCAGAAAAGAAGGGTTTTAACATAATACAAATACAAGCAAAAAACAAAACGGTGAAGCGCAAACTTTACCAATGGTAGAAGCCGATCCTGTGATACAGTTTCCGTGTCCAGAGCAGTCGGTTCCCTGTAGACCTGGGCATCCAGCCTTCTCACAGTTCTCTCCCCTCCATCCGGCAGTCCCGCAGTCGCAGGTCCCGTTGTCACACTTGCCGCGTCCCGAGCACTCGACGTCACACTGCGCTCCAGTGAAGCAACTGTCACACTGGCAGTACCAGGTGGACAGGTCAATCAGGTTTGGTTTGATTACTGTTCCATGATCGCATCGTTTGCTGCAGTCGTCACCAAAATACTTGTCCGTGCAGTTGCATCGTGGGGTCTCTGGGGGCTCGAGTTCGAGACACATTCCGTGGTTGCTACAGTCGTTCTTGCACTTGACCACGTGACAACCAATGCCAATCCAGCCGGTGTTACACGAGCAGCTACCTGTGCCTGGGTTGCACTGGCCATGGTTTGTGCACGAGACATCAAATCCGGGACACTCGCTCGTCTGGCAGAACTCACCTCGATATCCTGGGTAATAGGAAATACATTTTGTATTGTTTGTATGCGCATGATGATTCACCTGCTTCACACAAATATATTCTATTTAACATGGGTTAATTAATTGAGATTGTGATGAGGAAATAGTAAATATCTGTAGTTTAAATTTTACCAAAAATATATTCAACATAGATATATCAAGCTGACAATAACAATAAATATTTTTTTTTTCATTTTTTTTTTTTTTATAGAAAAATAGTTGTTTTCACTCAACCATCACATGAAACACAAGTTTAACATTCAGTATATTTGAAATAAGTTATTCATAATGATTGTTTATACCATCGAAGCCACAGTCACATGATCCATTGACACACGAGCCCTGGTTGTTACAGAGGCTGTCACACTCGGCGCCGCTGTAGCATTCGTCGCAGATGCACTCAAAAGTGGCTGGGTTCTCAACACCATGTACACATCTGCACAACAATAAAGATTCCACATAGATTTCCATCCAGACAAAATAAATTAAATAAACATACAGCTCAATTTTGTTATCTCAAATGACTGGCAATGTCTTAGAAGAACAAAAACATCATAACTTATTTACTCATAGTTATAAACTGTATACACGCGACTTAAGATTTTAACTCAAATTTCTGGTTATGAGTAATTTACAACTGGCTTATAGTTAAGTATATGTATAAAGGATAACAATTTTCAGATTTTATCTAACATTGAGTCTTAATACTTTTCAAAGGTCTGCATTTGAGTATATCAGACTTCTAACATCTCTATTTCTTACAATAATATAGAGGATATTTGTTGGATTCGGTGGAATATCAATTTTATTTCACGAGTGATCATAGAAAATATATATTTTCTATGATCATGAGTGAATTAAAATCGGTATATCACCAAATCCAACACATTTTCTTTTTATTTTATGCTTTTTTCACCGTTTATTTACATTGTAAAAGAGTTAAACTGGAGAATTTCGCTAAAATAACTACGTCATTTCGTCAAAAAAATGACAATATTTCACAGTAAAACAGTGAAAAATATCAAAAAATTTCACTGTTATTTTTCACTTTTTGAAACAGTAAAATATCAGTTTTATTTCACTGATATTTCTCTATAAACCACCAGAAAGCATAAAATAAAACTGCGCATTTTTGTTACACCTACTTGTACTGGCATTTATCCCCAATGTACGGATGATCACAGTCATAGCAGCGAGGGTAGGCATCCCCTGCACGCATCTCACAAGTGGCATTGACGCCATTGCAGTCGCAATCAGGGATATGGCAGGCATTGCCCTTCCAGCCCAGTTCACACGTGCATTGCCCGCTGGCAGAGTTACACGTGCCGTGATTCATGCAGTTGTCAGGCCAGCCTGGGCAGCCTGCGACCGTGCACTGGTCCCCTTTGAAGCCCTTATCGAAATTGCAGATGCAGCTACCGTTGTTGTCACATGACCCATAGCCACTGCAGGTGCCATCACAGGATAGGCCTAGAATACAATAGGCAGAATACCACTTTGAGTAAGAGAGCATACAAAGGAATATACATAATTACATACGACGCAAAGTACACAGAATGCTTCACTAATATAATTTAAAGCTTATCGTAGTGTAATAATCTCATCAGCACTGTGATTGTGACAGCCATGTTGAATCCATCTGTAAAAACTATAGTAAACCATCATTTTTTTTTTCAAGCATATCATGACAACATAGAATTCAGTCATTCTCACTCTCAACTCTATTTCTCTGATTGAACTTCATGTTCAAATAAAATTCACATGTCTGATAACAATTCTCGTAGTTATCTGTTGAAACGACAACAGACACCAACTCAAAGGCAAAAAAGAGAGGATATACTAGTATGTTTTCTCATGAATAAAACAAGGTTGCAAGCAAACATGAAGTTAAAGGTATATGATCAAAAGCCTTTCATATCAATCAATATTTAAATTATTTTTACCAGTATCTTGAACATCATGTTCAAATAAAATCCACATGTCTGATAACAATTCTTGTAGTTATCTGTTCAAACGACAACAGACACCAACTCAGAAGCAAAAAAGAGAGGATATACTGGTATGTTTTCTCATTAATGATACAGGTTGCAAGCACATGAAGTTAAAGGCACAGGAGGGAAGCCCATATTATTATTATTATTTTATTTTGTTATATATGCTATAATAGAGACTCAATCTCGAAAATAAAATTAAAAAATATGGGCTTCCCTCCTGTGGTTAAAGGTATATGATCAAAAGCCTTTCATATCAATCAATATTTTTACCAGTATCGCAGGTGAGTGTGCACTGACACACTCCATCTCCGTTGTTTGTGCCGTTGATACACGGTACATTGCAGTCAGCGCCTATCCAGTGCTCCTCACAAATGCAAACACCTGCCTCGATTTTCTCATCATAAATGCACTCTCCCCTGGCTGTAGGCATAGAAATAAGGTGGTTCAATCAGCAGATGTTTTAAACATGTTTTTTTACAATACTGTTTAGAAGAATTTTGAGTTAAAGTACAGGTACTCCTTGATTTAAACCATAAATTGATTTTTGTTCATAGATAGGTACATCTATGAATGCCAATATCTACTTTTGAAGATGTGCAAAAACTGAATCAATTTATGCTTTTCTTAAATCTACATACTATTGGTACATAATTATTCAATGAGAAAGTCTTTATCATAAAAAAAAGTTGTTCCAAATTACAAGTTCTGAGTTTTTACAAGCTTTGAATAAATACTCCTACTCACAATATTATTTTTGAACAAGTCATTGGCGAATTTTAATAACTCCAAAACTCTTCTAACCCAGCACCCTGTACATAATGCACACTACTTACAGTAGCAGTCCCGAGGACACTCCGGTAGGCTGCAGTTGTCCGACTTCCAGCCGTTGAAGCAGTTGCAGACCATGTTGATGCAGGCTCCATTGCCGTTACACTGGCCATCGATGCCTGGGCAGCCCTCTGTCTCGCAAAGGCTTCCCACCCAAGCATTGCCTTTAAAGAAATACAATTTTGATAGTTCAGTATTTTTAACTTTATGCAACTTTGGAAAACATAGTAAATTTGNGCAACTTTGGAAAACATAGTACATATGGTTACCTTAAATAACCTGTGAATGTATGGTAACAAAGGAAATGAAACCCCGAGTTGGAATGGTTACTTAAATAAACCTAATTTAGTTCAACCTATCTGTTGGTTTAATTGTACAACTAAAACAGAACAATAAAATCACATCTTTATTACTTGAACATTCTTCAAAATCAATATTGCAATATAATTAGTTTTTTAGATATCTACGTCAAGAACGATGAATCATCTTAATGAACAAACTTGTTGCAAAACCAATTTAGGCATTTCAATACCAAATAATAAAACTACTTAAAAGTTAGGCCATAAATTATAACATGAAAACCTTTTTGTGACTGACCCATACTCACCAGGTTGTCGGAAGCAATCGCAGGTCCCGTTCCCGTTACACAGTCCGTTATCGGAGCACTCGAGATGACAACGGTCCCCGTTGTAGCATGGGTCACAGACGCACTCCCCACCCAGCTGATTCATCACCACGGTGCCATTCTCACACTTCTTGTCACAATCCAGACCAAACCAGCCCTAAAGGAAATAAGTTTCAAAACTGATGAGCAATTTATACATAATGGAAGTTATCTCAGCCTCCAACAACCTTCAAGCTAACACGACAGACCCCTTCTAAGCAAGTAATATACAATGAAATTAATCTTGGGTTATTCGTGCCAAATATCATATCACTCTCATAGTTTGATTCCTTCACACCTGAACTTCAAAACATTGGTTATTACCTAAACAACCTATGCTCACACATCAGTTATTTCTGAGTTATAACTAATTTCTTGCATTTATTATCACCAAACGAATGACCCACACATACCTTAGCGATGTTGCAGACACACTTGGGGATGCCAGTGGACCCATCACAGAAACCACGTCCCTCTTTCACATAGCAGGCACCGTCACCACAGTCAGGGGTGGCACAGTCATCTCCAGTCCAACCTTATAACAGGATATCAACACATTTGTGTCGTGTTCTGAGAAAACTGGACAAAATGCATGTGTGTAAAGTGTCATCCCAGATTAGCCTGTGCAGTCCGCACAGGCTAATCAGGGATGACAATTTCCGCTTTTATGGAATTTTTCGTTTAAATGATGTCTCTTCTTAGCGAAAATCCAGTTAAGGCAGTAAGTGTCGTCCCTGATTAGCCTGTGCGGACTGCACAGGCTAATCTGGGATGACACTTTACGCACATGCATTTTGCCCAGTTTTCTCAGAATGCGACACATTTATTTATATCATTGATGTTTTCATCAAAATCAATACTTTGATGATGTCAATTTTACTAGAGCTGAATCAATGGCATGATATTGCCCTTATTAATTTCTATGCATAGCAAATTAAACTTCATCTTGGAATTTAATAAGCCACTATGCTATCTTAATATATATATATGTTGAACATTTATTACTTTTTCCAATTGCGCATAAATACAATTATTAAATATACGTTTTATAAATTGACCTTGAATCAATGTGTAATCAACAATTTGTAGTTTTGTTCTTTAATCTGCAAAACAGCAATTTTATTTCAATATGACTTTATTGTTGAAGTGAATACGAAACTGTATTCTTGGTTGTGGCCTCAAAAAGATCAAGAAAATGTGTGTCTTAAAAGTTCTTAAATGAGTCAAACAGAGTCAAAATTATCCATAATGGGTTTTGGAAACTTAAAAGTAAAACAATCAAAACAAAGAAATCGACCACATACCTGGTGTGCATACGCACTCATGGAGGGCAGTATTACAGACACCATGCTGTGTGCAATCAGTTCCGTTTCCAGGGCAACCAGGCACCTCACATTTGCTGCCTCTCCATCCCACTTTACACTCACATGCCCCATTGACGCATTTGCCATGACCATCGCATTCGATGTTGCATCCTTTACCAGTGTAGCAGCTATCGCACAGGCAGTTGCCGCTATTCATTGGGCTTTGAGAGCCGTGGACTGCGTCACAAATGTTCTCACAGCCCGGTCCCATCCAGCCTGGTTTACAATTCACGCACCTCGGAGTAGTGAAGCTGGCGTCGCAAGTTCCCTGGGAGTTGCAATCTGGACTTCCAGGACAATCTGGGAGATCGCAGGCATTCAGCAAGGGATCCACCTTGCCTTTGCTATCGGTTACGCCAGTCCAGCCACTGTAGCAAGTACACTCATGGGTTTCTGTGTTGCAGTCACCATTGCCGGTACAGTCTTTAGTTTTGCCAGGACAACCGGGGATGTCGCAGACCGGCCCGCGCCAGCCCACGTCGCAGTTGCACTTGTTGTTCACGATCTTGCCGTTGAAGGAGCACTCGGCGTCGCAGTTGATGCCCGCCCATCCGGGGTGGCACACGCAGTTGTCACTGCCTACTGGGCTCACCAGTCCGTTCACACACTGCTCCTGGCAGCCATCCCCGAACCAGCCGGCCTGACATCTGGCGCAGAGAAATATAAAACACTGATTAATATGTGCACACATAACGTCCCTTAAGCTAACCAGTCAACCTGACATCTAATACAGAGAATTATAACACAATCGCATATACACAATACTGGCCTAGATCATGAATGTAACGGCAGATTATAAAGTGTGTAGTGACTTTTTAGAAAATCATTTTCATACAAGGCATTGAAAACATATTCTGCAAGTTTATTGCAGTTAATATGAAGTCCTTAACCTTTTCCTTCTCAGAAGCAAAGTGAACATGGTTAAAGGCTGCCAGCATAAAACCAGAATAGCCTGCGAGTAACTCGAGTAACTCGCAGTCTGTTCAGGTTTTATGCTGCGTGCTGCTCATCAGTATCTTAGGGTTGGAAAAAAAGCCTGTTAATCTTCAATCTAGTCAGAAAGGTCTCAAATTTATTTTGATTTTCTAAGGGACTATAAACGGGTCATAGAGCGTATCTAAATGGTCAATTGGTTAAGCATAAGTTGTGCATACAGGCAGTATGGTGTGTCCACTGTGTCGATACACTGTCCCCTGCCATGACAGTCGGGTTCTCCAGGGCAGTCTGCATCCTCACAGCCGATGTTCTGCCATCCAGCGTCACACGTGCATGTAGCTGAGGTACTGTCACACCCACCTTGACACAGAACGGATAATATGTGTTAAAATCAAACAGAAACAAGTCTAAACCACACAGATTTTTTTTTGATTTTTTTTCAGAGTAGTTTTTTACTGCGTGTTTTTTGCAGAAAAGTTAACTTTTTGAACAAACAAGCATAAAATACATTTCAGGGATAACATGTAACATGAGAGTTTTCTTTGAATGTAGTTTCTTAAAAAAAAGTATTTAATACAATTTAAAATTACTATTAACCTATTACTGATCTTAATTGTTTTGTATGCTATGTTGTCCTGAGTACATGTGCAAAAAAAAATGTTTTGTCCGTAACCTTCTTAATCTTAAAAAACAACAAATCATGTGATTTTTCTTAAGTAAATGTTGCTGTTAATGGACAGAAACGTTCCATTATGGCCTTACCTCTGCCACTGCAGTCCAGATTATACTTTCCAGGGCAGCCAGGAATATCACACACCGGTCCTTTCCATCCCAGAGCGTAAGTACACACGCACTTATTGGTCGATGTACTGATGTTGCCGTGTTCCGAACACTCAGAATTGCAACCAACTCCGGCCCAACCAGATTCACACAGACAGACTCCTGTTGAAAATTAATTAAATTAATGTGAATTAGCAAACGTGTCCATATTTATATACAATACATATAGGATCTGACATTAGTTGTCATATCATACCATATTTTATTAAACGAGTTCAGGAATTTTGTTTGTAAGCGAGCCTTCGGCGAGCTTACTAACAAATTTCCTGGACAAGTTTAATAAAATATGGTATGATATGACAACGAGTGTCAGATCTTTTTTATCACATGCTTTTAAACTAAATCAAATACATCTTAATTGACCAAACAAATGCTGATAGATCTAAAAGTTGTTTACTATCATGACATCATTTCATGTTGACAACGTCATTTTACCAAAATAAAGCCATGCAATTGGTTCGTTATTGATTCTGTAGCCAATGAAAACACTTAAAAATGTTGTATTACACATGTGCAATATAAAACAAGGGATGTGTTTGTCAGAAACACAATGCCCCCTTTTGAGCGCTTTTGACCCATATATTTGACCTTTGACCTTGAAGGATGACCTTGACCTTTCCCCACTCAAAATGTGCAGCTCCATGAGATACACATGCATGCCAAATATCAAGTTGCTATCTTCAATATTGCAAAAGTTAAGACCAAGGTTAAAGTTTTGGGACAGACAGACAGAGTCACAGACAGAATGACAGACAGAATGACAGACAGGCCAAAAACAATATACCCCCTCTTCTTCGAAGAAGAGGGCATATAAATACGTAATGTCTGTATTACATTGAAAACAAGGTATAGCATGTGATAAAGTTTTATTTTCTATATAAGGAATAAAAACTTGTAAATGTTATGTTTTATGATTCTATTGCTGTATTATGTTTATCAAAACATTCATTCTAACAGTACTACAGTGCTTGAAAGCCATGCAAGAGATTGATGTTTATATAAATTTTCTTAAATGCTCAGAAAATTACATTAAAACCTACCACAAGCGCAACGTTAACCTTAGTTCAAGAACCCAGAAGTGGATATACATATATGTTGCATTGCAGTATAAGTTATTGCAATCTCAATCAAGGTCACAATATAGGGAGGTATTGGGTTAAGTTACATTTCAATTTCTAAATTTGTGCTCGAGTTTTTGAATGGAAACCATTTAGATATTTTAAGTAACCATCACCTTGACCCCATCTGCCCTTTATGCAATCCCAATCCAAGTCTTGATATAAAGTATCTATTCACAAAGTTTCACTGAAGTTTCTAAATTTGTTCTTGAATTATTGAGTCAAACCCCAAATCGACCATGCATGTCCCCTACAAAGCATGATCCAGAAACATTTGCTTAAAATATGGTCTATATCCTAATCACAGTAATTCAAAACTCAATATAACTAGTCTAATTTAAAATACACCAACCACTGTCCATTGGCGTCTGTTTCCCATGGATGCAGGGGTCGTTGCATGCAGGTCCCATCCACCCAGCCTGGCACGATGTGCACAACGGGGGACTTGTAGTCTGGTTGCAATTGCCGCGGCCAAAACAATCCGGATCACCAGGGCAGTCTGGGATATGGCAAGCAGCTCCCATCCATCCGGCATCACATTCGCAGACTCTGGTTTCAGAGTCGCAGTCACCACGCTTGCTACATTCAACGTTTGTTACTGGATTTCTTGGGCAGCCTATTTGAATAAATACAATATATTTTTTATACGTGCAAAGCAAAATTGTTTTTTTTTATATTATTTATGTGAAATATTCAAAATTTAAATGTGCATAAAAGTTGCACAATGTATAAAAAAAATGTTCACAAGTTTTAAATGTATGAAACCAAACTGTGTCAACAAATTTCTTTGCAATGTGATTTTTTGGTATTGACAACACATTTTTTTTAAGCAGTTTATGACAAAAAACCACAGGAGGAAAGCCAATAATATTTTTTTTCAATAATGCTAATGCTAATAGAATCTATATATAAAAAAAAAAAAAAAATGGGCTTCCCTCCTGTGCAGTAAACGCGTTAGGACCTTACCTGGAATTTCACAGTAAGTTCCGTCCCATCCAACAAGAGGGTCACAGTAGCACTTTCCTGACCCGTCCTTGTTGCACACACCGTTGCCCGAACACTGAATGTCACAGCCGAGACCATGGTAGCACGTGGAGGAGCATTTGCAGACCGTTCCGTTAGCGTTAGGGGTACCGTGGAGGCACACGTCATTGCAGGCAGGACCCATCCAGCCTGTAGCACAGTCTGTACATATGGGCGGGCTGAAGTTGACATTGCACACACCTCGGCTGTTGCAGTTGGGTTCCCCTGGACAGTCTGGCTCACCACAATCCTCATCTGTAATATTACCGTTGGAAAAGTGGAGGCTTGAACACATAAGCTCAGACATGTTTGATTTTAACAATACTGACTAGATCAATATTACACACAAGTTACCAATTATACACAATATAGGAAACCCAAAAGGATGTAGAGTTTGGCGGGACAATCAAAGAAAGTAACTAAGGATATTACACCAGTTTTATGTTTTATTGGGCTACACTTAACATGTTGCAGAAATTCAAGGATGTTGCAAGACCATCACCTGTAAAGATGCTGGCAGCAACGTGCCATATTGGCTTAGGGGAATCCTGGTAAACAACTTTAACAAATAGAAAATAGAAAAAACATGCATTTGCAGATGCAAGTTTAATATCCCATGGTAATTTAAAAATGCATTTACCATGCAAACAAACATGAAACTTACCTTCCCATCCAATTTCACAGAAACATGTGCTTGTCCCTGAGTTACAGTCACCGTTTCCGTTGCAGTTAAGGTCGGCACCCGGACAGCCTTTCCTGGTACACTTGAGATCTCCCCAGTTGGCATCACAAGTGCAGTTGCCAGTTCCAGCATTACACTTCCCATGGTTGTTGCACGTCGACTCGCACTGGACTCCGAGATGGCAATTATCGCAAACACACTGATCAGCTACGCAGTCTCCAAAGCCACTGCATTCGATGGAGCAGTCTGGGCCGGAGTAGCAGGGGTCGCAGACGCAGAAACCACAGGTTGAGCACTCCCCGTGACCGCTGCAGTCCGTGTTTCTATGGCACTGACTTGTGCAGTGAGTGCCCACAAAGCCTACCTTGCAGACGCACTGACCCTGGGCATTGCACACTCCATTTCCTCCACAGGTGATCTTGTCATCGCAGTAGAACTGACAGTCGTAGCCTAGGTAACCTGCATTGCATGTGCACAGCAAGGTGTTTGCATTGAAGGTACCATGACCACTGCACACGTTGCCATGATATTCATAAATACTGCCAGCATATGCCGTCCCATAGCCACCTCCGATAGCAACGGACCTCTGATGGTTGACCAATTTGCTTGTGAAATCCTTGCCCCAGGACCTTATCCTGCCACCACCACCTCTGCCGCCCTGGTGAGATGTGTACGAGTTGCAGCCACCGGTTGACCCAGAGCCACCATTGGCCGTGAGTCTGCCCCAGCCCTCCAGGTACTGACTGTCGATCCAGACCGAGCCACCTGAACCACCACCACCACCGCTGACGCTGTTGCCGCCATCCATCGTCACAAGACCATCGATAGCAGCAAACACGCTCACGAGGCGCACCGCTGAGCCACCATAACCACCGACACCATTGGAACTTGAACCACCTCCACTGCCTGCAAGGGCGGGTAAGATGTTGCTGAAATAGAAACAAAACATAGTTTGATATATTGATTAAAGTATAAATGATTCAACAATCGATAAAGTAACAATATAGACTTAAATAAATTATGTCTTCGGCAATATTCTAAAACCAAGTGGATAAACATACAATGCACGATCTAAAATGATCTCCCCATACCATCAAAACCACTTCTTTTGATAAACAAATAAATTCATTACATTAACATAATAATATTATATCATATTTAACAAATCTAAATTTGATAAGCAAAAACACAATGTATGCACATAAATATGTTGCATTAAAATAAAATTATAGCTGAAGTAGTAGTACCTGTCATAGGTTGGACCACCGCCCACGGATCCACACCCAGTACAGCTGCCACCCGCTCCACCATGACCTCCACCTGACCCACAGCTGCTAGTCAAGCCGGCTCCACCTCCCGCATTGTTAGCATACCCACGTCCGATACCATTCAGGATAGCTCGCTTTTCTATGTCGATAGCCCGACTCACAATATTGCACGATTTGTTAATGTAGCCGATGGAAGCGCCTTCAAGGTGAAGGTAGTCCACGAAAACATTCAGACCTTCTTCTGCATTGAAGTTGCCAGAGTCTGTGAATGTGAACTGTCCACCGCTCAGTGCAGTGAATGTAGAAAAGAAGTATTTTCCAGCATGAGCGACTCCTACATTGCATTTGGACTGGCCAGATGAGATGAGTTGTGTATGACCCCTGCTGTACCAGTGTTCAACGCCGATGATGTTTCCAGCGCTTGTGACGGTCTGCTCGGCAATCACGGTCGGTGGGAAGCTCACAACGCCATCAATGTAGAGGGAAGACTGGACGTATGTTCTCGTGTACTCTGGTGCGAGGTCCAGCGTGATTGCGGAGTCAATATACAGAGTACCTAGTCCATCTCCTCCAATGAACTCCACTGTCAGATCCTGAAGGTCAATCAACATCAAAATAAGAAATTCCACTTTATACCTGTATTTTGTTTTAGCTTAAATGACATTTTTAAATGCAGAAAGCATATTTTGGACTGTCATATGGATTTTTTTTCCACATATAGATTTATTAAACATGGCTCAATAACATTAAAAAAAAGCTTATGTTTCATGACAACAGCCAAATAAAACAAGCCAATTCTTTAAATTGTTATCCCCCGCAAATTTCCAAATTTTATGACGGAATGACAGACAGACAATGCCAATTCTACATCCCTCCGCCTTTGGCAGGGGATAAAAAAAGTACTGCATAATGAGAATAAGAAATTTAATTTCCTTGCATTCAATTCAACCCACCTTTGTTGGGCGTATGCAGGCGTCATTCAATGGATGCAGATGGTTAATGCTCTTGACATCCACATAGATGGAGTGCTTCTCACAGCCCCATCCACGGTTCTCATGGTTAGCCCACAGGTGGGTGACTTTATCATCTCCCACAGTGGAGTTCACCCACACTGTTCCTGGTGAGCCGTGATATCCCGCACTGGAGGATCCACCGTGAGCATTGAGGCCACCGAGGTAATGTAGGGGCTCCCACAGGTTGATACAGATACGACCACCTGATCCACCTCCATTTCCTAGAAAATTGATATACACTATGAAAATAAATGATGTCTCCCATTATTAACTTGATAAAAAAACAAGTATTTCTTAAACGTTAGTTGTTTTTTTTTTTACTTTAGATCAGCATTGAAATGTGAAGCTGTTACATAATTCAATTTAAAACAACCCTTTTTTAAAGTAAGTTTCTGCAATTTATTTTATGCTATGCTTGTCTCAAAATTTACATAACCAAATACAAAGTTATAAGCAAACAACCGTATTATTCTTCAATAAAGACTTTCCCTACCAATTGTATTCCCATCAGCAGAGTAGTAAGAGGCATTGCCACCATGAGTGGTAATGTGCCCTCGACCAACCAGGGAAGCCGCGAATATCTTCAACATTCCTCCACTACCACCACCACTCTTGTAGGCAGTCTTTCCTGAGACACCATTTGACGAGATTGTGCCATAGTTCTTCAGTTTCTGCAAGAAATAATGGAGTTCACAGTTAAAGTCTATTTTTCTTCTAACGACTATGATCAAATGATATTGAATTTGGTAATGGTTACAACACACAAAATGATAATATTAAGAAAACATTTACAGGTCAATAGGTTTCAAAATGTTTGTGAAGTTCAGCAGTCTCAGGTGAAAAAAATTCCACGGCTAACCTTGGTTATCGCAGATATATTACAAATTCTTTAACAAAAATCATTTACAAACCAAATATTATAAGTTATCTGTATTATTACCTTTGTGTTCCTGACATATTACTTAAAAAATGTTATATTCGTTACCAATATTCTATATTTCTCTCAATACAAAACTAATAACACAGATGCATCACATAATTACATTTGCGCTCCTAGATCCCAAGAAACTATACATAAAAAGGCAGACAACTGTTGCTCACCGCTCCGACAATGAAGTGCATGAGGCTTCCTCCAGCCCCACCATTCTCTCCTCCACCTCCACTACCGAAGAGTTCCGTAGAGCAGTCAGTGGTCCCAGATTGGGCGCCACCAGCACTGCCGTGGTGACTGTTACCACCTGCAAAAAGGAACCATTCAAATCATTACATTATTTTTTTTACTAAACAATCTGTATTAAACCAAAAGTTTCAAGTTTTTTAAGTTATCTTTAATTTATAATCCCTATTTTATATTTCTACAAAACACCAATTTGTCAAAATAACAATAGCTATATACACTGTTTTAAGCTGTTGCTTTTACAGTTTTGTCTCATCAAATTATATGCATATTTTTTCTAAACAATATTTATTAACAAAATGTCCATGTTAGAATAAATAAATCAATTTTATCATAAAACAACAATTTATCAAAATAACATATTTTTTGCATTTGCTTACAGCATGTTGTACCATCATTATTTTTTATAGAAATGTGTGTTTAGATTTGTTCAAAAACAGCAAATAGAATGGATTTTGATAAATGCAAAACATAAATAGTCTCACATGTATAATATATTTTAACAGACAAGGCGGAGGACTACAAACAAAAAGTACCTTTGCTAGCAAGTCCTCCACCACTGCCATCAATGCCATTTGCTGAGGCTTTGCCCGCACCAGGACCTTGGTTGGCAAGATATCCAGCACCCGAGCCATCCAGCAGCCCGCCTCTCTCTACTGTCAGGTAACTGCTGTCAAACGTCACTTTCTGGGTGATAGAAGTTAAAGAGCCTCCATTCCTGATGTTCAAGTTGTTCACCTTTATTGTTGGCTGAAGAGGATTCATGTCAATTTTGAACTTTCCGAGGTTATTTGACGAGATTGTCGGAACATTGAAAACTCCAGGGGTTGACTTCTGCATGGTTCCCATCTTTATCGCTGTGACCAACAGAGTGCTGGCATTCTTTTCGATAACAAATTCTGCATTACGTTCAACAACGAGTTCTTCCACTCCTATAAGCAACCCGCCAATAACTGTCTTTTCTGTAAACATGACATAAGTGGACGGGAGTATCAATTCTCCTTGTGGGTTGACATGGAAACCGCAAGGGGAGTCAAGGTATGTGTGAGTGGCCTCCACAAAATGGATCATCAGCTGCTGGTTACTCTGCACTCTCACCATACCCTTCCTGTTGCCAGTTAACTCATGAGCAATCACCTGAACAACATCAGCAGTTGCTGGATGGTAAAAGTGAACATAGCTGTAGCCTTCGACCTGAATCTCTTCAAACTCATAGTATTTGCTGTTCTCCTCCATCACCACCGCAGGATTTGTCGTTTGAAGCTTTCCGTTTTCAATGGTCAGTTTCCTGTGTTCCGGCATAATGAGTTTCTGTTTGAGCCTGGGATCATACTTGATTTCCCTGTACTGGGGACCTCTGGCAGACTCGTACTTGTAGATTGTTCCGGGGCCTCCAGCACTGCCAGCCACACCGTTACCACTGACTCCACCACTACACAAATACTGGCCAGCAAACAGATTGTTCCTCTCAATGTGGGCAGCAATACGTCCACCGCTGCCACCAAACCCAGAGCCGCTACCATCTCCACCGGACGCATCTAAGATTCCATTACCCGACATGTTGTATGCCTTGATGAAGATACTTCCTCCACTGCCACCACCACCATTTCCAGTAGCTTTCATTCCATAAGCGTCAATGGTGCCATCAATGTGGAACAGCTTACCCACTCGGAACTTCACATATCCACCACCAGCACCACCAGTAGATCCACCGCCACCACTTCCAAGCTCAGAAGGAGTGAACAATGATCCATAGGCATTTGCATCAGCTGCACCACCACCGACACCACCATAACTTCCACCGTTTGCACCGGATCCTGCTCCCTTGCCTTGCATAGCTGGTTTTCCGCGTCCCTCAAGACTGAAGATACCCTCAGTTTCAATGTCAACATCACCTGCCTCCACAAATCCATGGTTCATGTAAATTGTTCCTCCATATTTCACTTCCATGAAAGCAGCGCTGATCGTGAAATCGTTCTCAATCTTCCTGAACTGCAGGACACCATCCAACATAACGTTAATAGTTGGAGCAGAGAAGTTACCCGGTGAGGTGACCTCAATCTTCACTTCATTTTCAATCTGAGCAGTCTGCGAGGTGCTCTCAACCACAAGTGCGCAGCCATCTTGGATGTAGAGATGATGAACACCTGTCATCAACCCTCCAAGCGTGGTGTTTATACCCTGCATGTGAACCTCAGTTGGGAAAACCACCTCCGCGCCTTTGTCAATGATGTAACTCACAGGAGCTTCGGTTCTGTTTGACTCTGATTCCACGTATTCAACATAGACCAACTGGTTCTCTCTGACATGCACTTGTCCGGTCCGATCGCCCAAGAATTTGTGAATGACAACCTCAACCTTGGAGGCCCCCTTAGGGTGGTAGAACAGAACCCTGACCTTTCCATCCACGTGGGTCTCATTGAATTCATACAGCAACGTGTTGTCCTCCATGATCATGGTTGCCACTGGTGATGCTACACCCAGATTGTCCATGTGTATGTATCTATGATCGACTTCAAAATATTTGATACTTGTGCCTTTCATATACTTCAAGATCCTGTATTCCAGAGGCCTTTGGTTGTTTTTAACAAACGTAGTACCCGCAGCAGCAGCATGATTTTCAGCGGTTGCAGCAGTTCCACCATCTCCACCCTGGTTGACGAACGTTCCACCAAATGAGTACCGCCATTGGCAATGTATGGCAGCCCTGCCACCTGCACCACCACCACCTTTGCCAGTTGCATTCCCACCAGCCGTATCAATCACACCATGGCCAGTGAAGTTCATAGACTCAATCAGCACGGATCCACCACTGCCACCACCAGCATTGCCACCCTCTCCATTATCACCTTGCAAAGCAAGCAGGCCATGTAACTCAAAGTAGTGGCTGGTCATCCAATGAAGCTTGCCACCACCGGCACCACCAACACCTCCACCGTTACCACCACCGCTTCCAAGCTCATCGGGGGAGAAGATACTTCCGTAAGGCACCGCTGCCTTAGTTGGATCAGCACAACCACCGTAACCACCATGACCCGCACCACAACCTTCGCTGTTGTTAGTGAAACCAGCCCCAGGCCCTTTCTCTGCCTTGTTACCATGACCATTCAGATGGAATATGCCCTCACTTTCAATCCAAGAGTATGTGCTGTTGATCACAGCCTCATTCATATACAAGTTTCCTTGATATTTCACCTTTATTTCACTGGTCTCAATCTTCAGATCGTTGGCAATGTCCATGAATCCTGCTGTTCCGCCTCTCTTCATGTGAAGCTCATTCCAGATGAAATGTCCAGCAGTAGTTTCCCTATAGTACTCGCCATTTTCCAGCAAGGCAGTGTTTCCAGTGCTTTTGAATTCCGCTATGGCATCATCTTCAATATAGAGATTATGGACGCCGGTTACCAATCCAGCAAAGGTGCTGTTGGTGCCATGAATGTGTACCTCCTGTGGGAACACCACTTCAGCTCCAGCGTCAATGATATAACTTACTGGGGCCTCTGTAATGTTACTGATAGACTCAACATATTCCACCCAGACTTTCTGCTTGGGTCTGATGTGTAACTGACCGGTTTTGTCACCAATGAAAAGGTGGGCTATCAGCTCCACTAACTTGATTCCAGGTGGGTGATATATCCAGGTGTAGGTTGAGCCAGTGATCTCCATCTCATCAAATTCATACAACACCCTTGGTGGGTCCTGTATTACAGTGGGAGCGGGACTATACTTCAGCTTGTTATCCGAGTGAATCATGTGATGATCCACATCCAAGAAAGTGACATTCAATACAGGGTCATACTTCGTTTCTCTGTACTCCAGGGCACGTTTATTCTCCTCCTTGAAAGTGGTGCCTGAAGCGCCAGTGTGAGAGTTTTGAATAGTACCGTGGCCATCACCACCATAGTTATGGTACTCTCCACCATACGAGTACCTGAATTGGCAGTTGATAGAAATCCTACCACCAGATCCACCGCCACCTTTTTCTGCACCATTTCCTCCGGGCACTGCCATCACACCGTGTCCAGTAATGTTGGTGGAGTACATGAGCACACTGCCACCACTACCACCACCAGCGTTTCCTCCAACACCGTTGGTACCCTTTAAGGTAAGTAGCCCGTTCATTTCAATCTCATCACCATTGTACCATTCCAGATACCCGCCTCCAGATCCACCAGTGCCTGTACTGTTGCCACCACCACTTCCGGCCTTTGTTGGGATGTAAATTGAGTTGTATGGAATACCACCGTAGTTGGGACCCGGTCCACCACCGTAGCCACCATGGCCAGCACCAACACCAGTGGAACCAGCATCTTTCAGAGTGAAACCCGCACCGGGTCCTTGCTCGGGGCCGTAGCCCATTCCATCCATGTTAAGTTCACCTTGACTTTCAATGTGCCCATAGGAAGAATCAACCCTGACGAAATTCATCAGTAGAAGTGATAGATACTTCACATAGAATTCGTTCACTGTGATGACACACAATCCTGTTACGTCTCTAAATTCTGCACGAGCTCCTGCCATGATTCTCAGGATAGCAAACGTGAAGTTGCCGGGAGATGTGACCATGGTGTAGTCTCTGTTTTCCATCAGAGCCGTAGTAGCTGTTGACAAGAACAGAATGGAACCTTGGCGAATCATCATATCTTCAACACCGGTAATCTGACCTGCTAAAACTGTTCTTGACCCTCTCATGTTGGTTGCAGTTGGGAAAAACACCTCAGCACCAGCATCGATTCTAAAACTGCAAGGAGCAATGGTTTCATTGGACATGGATTCCACAACTTCCACATACAGTCTCTGACTTTGTCGCATGCGCACAACTCCAGTTCTGTCCCCGTGGAAGAGATGAATGGTCACTTCAACAGCCCAGTATCCTGCCCCTGCTTTCGTCCCATCTGGGTACTCAACCATAAGGTTAGAGTGACCTTCCAGCATAGCCTCATCAAATTCGTATGCCTTGTCTGCGCCTTCATCTAACATGGTGTAGAGCCATGGCTCTGCATGTCCCTGATACAAGTGCTTATCAATGTCATCATTGTTAATCTCTAGCCTCCTATGTGCTGCAGTGACTGTGGTTGTGTTTGTTGCCGCATCATACTTAATATCAGCATATTGTGGGCCTCTTGCATTTTCCTGGATGTACACAGTGCCTGCTGCACCAGATGGCAGATTGCCCTTACCAAGGCCACCGACAACGTTGAGCCGTCCGATGTATTTATTGGCGAAGTCAACATGAACAGAGATCCTACCTCCTGAGCCACCACCACCGTGTCCTCTGCCATCACCACCATGGCAGTCAATGTGACCAAAGCCTGTGAAGTTCATGGTCTCGATTAGTATACCACCACCACTGCCACCTCCACCGTTGCCGCTCTGACCGGCCTCTCCTTCCAACGTGATTTCACCATCAACCCATAGGAGCTCACCCACAATCCAGTGTAGGTATCCACCACCTCTACCTCCTTTACCATCACCATTACCTCCACCGCTACCTGGGAGTGTTGACATGTACACTGAGCCGTAAGGCGTTCCACCAACATTCGGTTTAGGGGCTCCACCATGACCACCGTGAGCAGCACCGTAACCATAGCCACCACTGGATCCTCCCATTCCTGGCCCTGCGCCCTCAGCATGACCCATGTAGTCCACAGTCAAGATGCCCAGACTCTCCACAACACCATTGGCAGAGTTGATTGTGCCCTTGTTCATTGTCATCAGAGCTTCATACTTCACGCTCAGTTTGACCAAGTCCAGAACTAGAACACTTCCTGGTTTCTCCACAAAATCGGCCTGGGAGCCCCTCTGTATGGTCAGATGACTCAGACTGACATTGCCTGGTGCAGTTTTATGCACATATTTACCAGCTTCAATCAAGGCGGTCTGAGCTGTAGACGAGAAGACAACATTTGAACCTTCGGCTACAGTCAAATTTTGAACCATTGTCATCAGACCACTCATGTCGCTTCTTGTTCCCAGCAGAATGGTGGTGGAAGGAAGAACGATCTCCGTGCCATAGTCAATCTTGTAACTTACAGGCGCTACGGTATAACCACTGGTAGATTCTACATACTCTGCCAAAACTTTTTGCTGACCCTGAAGATGCATCATTCCGGTCCTGTCACCGTTGAACTTGTGAACAATGAGTTCAGAATTGGCTCCCTCAATCCAGAGCACCGCATGGTTGTTAGCTTCCACCTCGTCAAATTCGAACACATGTGGTGCGGCATCTGTATCACTCATTATCATAGTACCAAGGACCTTGTTGCGGTTATCGTTATCAATCGTCAGTTTTGTATTACCATCCAAATACACCAGTGTACCGTTAATCTCTATGGTTTCCTTCTTGTCCAGCCCGATAGAACTGGAATCTGTGCCGTACACAGTGCCACCTGCGCCATTCTTGGTATCATCATCAGCCAGAGCGTTAACCCCAGCAAATCCTCCATAGGCGGTCATATCACCTGTGTATTCTTTAAACCACTTGACATGCACAGCAATTCTACCACCAGATCCACCATAACCGTACTGGATACCATTACCACCTGAGGTATCAATCAAGCCATGACCGGAGATATTCTGGGTATTGATCAACACGCTGCCACCGCTACCACCTCCGCTATTGGCTCCCAAGGCAGTGCCTCCAACACTGAAGATGTTGCCATCGAGGTGCAGCCTGCGCGAGATAGAGACGTCAATGCGGCCTCCACCATAGCCTGGCTGGGTACCGCCACCCTTGCAGCCAGTGTGGTGGGGGGTCTTGTACGAGCCATAGGGGGCACCTGGAGGGGAATGTACAAAGGTTATATCAAAACTTAGCAATATAAATTAGCAAATGTTTGGTTTACGTGAGAACAAAAACATTTCTTGGATATTTACCTTGATTTTAATTAAGAATGATGGCTAATATTACAGAAACACCATGACTTTTAAATAAAATATGTACACTGAAATACAAATGTACAAATAATAACATACAAAGTATTGATAGTAGTGATTAAGTTAATATATGTAATTGTTACAATAAATTGCTAAAAAAACAATGTTTATTTTTTACCCTATGTAGACTTTAATTACTGCAATGTCATTTCAACGTAAAACACATGGTAGGAATGTCATGATCACTTGAAACAAATGATTTCAAAAAAAACTGATTGATTTGGCAAGGGCTCTTTTAGGCTCCTAAGTGATACAATCAATCACAGTTACTGCAAAAGCAACCAATTCTTTAATGATTCAAAACAATGAAATTGATCAGCAATCGGTTAATGATGACAACCCAGCATATTTCTAAAAAGTTCTCTTTTACTTACTGTGTCAAATACAAATAACCTTCACATTTCAGACTACACTTCACTCCTACATACCAGAGTTGTAGGTATCGTGGTCAGCACCGCCTCCATATCCACCATGACCCCCACCTATGCCTGCCGTGACATTGGCCGGTCCCTTGATGAAGTTACCCCGACCTGTGCTCTCATCACCAACACCACCTCGGTCTAGGGAAATGGAAAAAAACACATCACATAAAACTTCTACTTCAGTGCCGTAATTCAACTTGAAATTTCAAATAATGTTACAAGAAGTATATAGGAGCCTCTAATGTGATATTGATATAACATCAAGTGTATCTTACACTACCTTCTACACAGAATCTTTGAGGTAAGCACAAACAAGAGGGCCAAGATGGCCCTAGATCGCTCACCTGTGAAATGAGCTTGCCCAGTGGCATGATTTGAACAATCTTTGCCAGTTTTACTATGATTTGACCAGATGACCTACTTTATGACCTCAGATATTACCCATATACAATCCCAAGCCAGATTTCATCAATTAATTAATTCTGACAAAATTTCATTAAGACGTGATGAAAACTGTGACCTCTTTCATCTACACAAGGTTTTACTACAATTGGCCCGGTGACCTAATTTTTTACCCTAGATGACCCATATACGATTCAAAATCAGATATTATCAAGATAAACATTCTGACCATATTTTGAATTCTATTAAGATTGGATGAAAACTGTGACCTCTACTGTCTACACAAGTTATTTTTTAAACTTTGACCTAGTGACCTAGTTTTTGACCCTAGATGACCCAAATTCGATCCCAACCCAGATTTTAACAAGACAAACATTCTGACCATATTTCATTAAGATCTGATGAAAACTGTGACCTCTATTGTCTACACAAGGTTTTTCTATGATTTGACCTAGTGACCTAGTTTCTGACCCCAGATGACCCAAATACAATCCCAATCCAGATTTCATCAAGATAAACATTCTGACCAAATTTCATAAAGATTGGATGAAAACTGTGACCTCTACTGTCTACACAAACAAATTGTTGATGCACACACGACGGATGCCGGACATCACACGATCACATAAGCACACCGTGTCACTTGGTGACAAGTGAGCTAAAAAGGAGAAAAATATTGAGAAATTATCTTAATGTTTTATCAAAATTTCACTTGCATCACCTTTTTTAACAAAATCTTTGTAGTAAGAACAAAAAAGAGCAAAAAAAAATAAAAAAAATATGGAAACAAAGTTATGATCCCTTTTCAAATATTCCAAGAGAAGAATCTAAATTATCTTTACTGAATTTCTTCAATTCATATAATAATTTTCTTAGATATTTGAATCTTATTACATTTAAATGTCCCAAACTCAACAAGTCAATATTGCTTATATATTCTTTTAATTTTATTAATAGAATTCCATAGGTTTTACATAATAAAATAGGCCAAGTTTCCTTGGACTTAAAGTTGAGCAACCAATTCCCTAAGGCATTTTTGGAAATCCTCCTGCAGAGAATAGGGGCCATTTTAATCACTTAATAGACCATAACTAAGTCAAAGGCCCCATACTTGAGACGTCAAGCGCTGAATCCCCCTCCATGTGTAGATCTGCCACGGAGATGGTGATGTGGTTGGCGGTGATCAGGGAGTCAAACCTCATGTGGATGTCAGAGGACTCCAGGTTGAAGTAGTCTGTGTGGTCGATGATAGCGCCCGCTTGCATGGACAAGCGCCCGATGCCAATCACACCTGTGGAAAACAATTTAAGAAATATTAATTAAGAACCATATTTTACAGATTTTACTCTATATTGTCACATTACTGTTACAGACCATTAAATTGTACAGTATCATAAAAACAGCAAAATAGTTCTTGGCTTAGCGTATCAAAACCAACAGTTCAACAGAAAGTCATTTTCTTTTAGGATATATATTGTTCCAATACATAGACACACATCGTTAAGTCAATAAAGGCATTTGCAGAACACCATCTTCAAGCAATGATGTTCCCATTACTGCTTTTAATAAAAATATGAAAATGATATAATTGAACTTAAACAAAAAACTAAGATAAACAACAGACTATACACACAAAAATACTCAAATGCCATCAAACTCAAAAGCTGAAACAAGTTGTATCAATGTATCAATGTGTACCATTGGGGTAGGTGCTGAGTTGGGCGTTGACAATCTTGCTGTTGGAGGCCGTGTCAGAGATGTACATCTCTATGTCCTCCTCCAGGGTCAGGTTCATCACACCGATCATGTGACCATCCAACTGTATCACAAACAAAGAATAATACAATGTGATTAAAACCCTTTCCCACTTAGATACGCATTTTGAAACATTTGAAGTCCCTTAGAAAATCAAATTTAATTGAAGGCCTTTCTTATAAGATTCTAGTTTTAATGGCTTCATTTCAACCCTAATATACTGATGAGCAGCAAACAGCATAAAACCTGAACAGTCAGCGTGTTGCTCGCAGGCTGTTATGGTTTTATGCTGGTTGCAAAAGCCGTTTTCAATTACTGCTGAGCGGGAAAGGGTTAATGTAAATAATAATAATGTTAGATTTAAAAAGGTTCAAAATGGCAAGAGCTGTTCACTACCAGGTTACTGTTGTCGAGTAAGAACAGAATCTCCATAAGTCTTATTAACCTTTCTTAAGAATGTTTACCCATTTATGCCTAGTGGACTCTCCCATCCTTCTAAATTGGATCAATTTATTTCCAAAATTAGGGATGTCTAGTATATTTATTTCTATATTTAAAATATTTCTTACAGAAATTTCTTTGAGCAAACAGCGCAGACCCTGATGAGACACCGCATCATGCGGCATCTCATCTGGGTCTACGCTGTTTGCCAAGGCCTTTTTTCTAGACGCTAGGCATAAATGGGTTTATTACACATACCAAGTTTCAGTAATTTAGCTTGAGTACCTTCTGAGTTATCACACGATCCAGAGAGATAGTTTTCAATTATTTCTGCAATCATAGCAACTGAACTTTGAGTCTGAGGAAAAGAACTGAAATAACATGCATATTTTGCATATGGCCCTCCATCCACATAGGTTTTTAGAAAACTGTAAATAATAAATAAATAACGCACCTGCATTGCTGGAAGCTGCAGACCAATGAGTCTGAAATCTGAAGACAGCCAGATGTTAGACTTGTCATCAATTCGGAAGTTGATAGGTGGTGATGAACGCAGGGTCTGGTACGTGGAATACTCCACGAAGGCTGTCTGTCCAGCTTGCAAATGTAGGTACCCAGTCTTGTCGCCCATCACAAGGTCAAAGTTAATGGAAGTGATCTTTTCTGTGCCTGGACCAATTTCTAGCATGGCCTGAAAAAAAAACGTATATATTGTTTGTAATAAACAATTGATTTACTAGCAAAGAGAATATTTATATATGATTTATTACAATAGTAAACATGATGTACTAGTTCAAATGTTCTCTAGTACAGGTAATTAGTATATTTGAGGACATTTAAAGATAAAACAAAACAATAGCCAAAATAAAGACTTAATATCAGCAGCTACCACCAACTTACTATTGACATGTACACATATTTAAGTATTTAATCTAAGGTAGAAAGAAATATAAAGTTCCGTTACATAAACAAGGTCAAGCTTACGATTTCAGACAAATACATTTATATTAATTTCTTGTAAAACCTAAAATCCACACATAAACAGCCACAAGCTTGCAAGGTTCTTAAACATTTAAACTGCTATACTTAGTTAAAGAGATGCAACAAACAAAGTGTATACCTGTTTGTTAAGCATGAGATGCTCAAAATGCAGGTGAGCATTGTTTGGTGTTATCTGCGTGGAGTCGTTCACGTGGCGTGGGTTTTTCTCGTTTATTACAACGGGCTTGGGGACCTTCAGATTGCGACCATCAATATAGAGCCTGAAATTCATTATTTTCTATTTGCAAATGAGCGGATTTAACAAGTGAATAATACCTTAATGCTTCATTTTGAGTCAAATGAAACTAGAATTTGTCATAATAGTGACAAAGAATATCCCTCCCCCCTTGCTGAAGTCGCATGTAGCTTGATGTAGGCTGTCAAAGTTGAAAAAGGGAGATAACTTTTGTCATTTTTAACGTAGGCCAACAAAAATTGCATATACACACCTTTGTATCATAAAAAAACAATGCCTTGATAATGGGGGTATAATAATAAGGCTCACAGAATTTCAATCTGTCTTATTTTGACATAATTAAAGAATTTGTAAATTATATATTTTCCAATAATTTTCTCTTTTTTTATATTGTGAGAAGCGCATACATTAGCTTTTTTTAACTATAAACAGCATACAAACTAAAATAAACAAATCTTTTTAGCAATGATAACAGAAAACAACACTTGCCAAAGACATCTTTCCTACCTGCTTTGGTATTCAAATTCTCCAGATTTATCCTCAATAAACACAGTGCCGGGTCCAGCCAAATCTCCTTTGCTTATTCCAGCAGATCCGTAAGCCAGCAGCTCCCCCTTGTAGTGGTTGTAGTCCCAGGTGTGTATGCCAATACGACCACCAGCACCACCACCGCTGTTGGAGTTACCTCTACCACCAATTACGGAGATCTTACCATGCCCAGAGAATTGACCTAAAAGAGATAGTTATCATTCATGAACAACTCTGTCTTGGTCTCTTATTGGTGTATTAATTAATTATTGAATGAATATTTATCAAGTATATTGATAGAAAAAAATACTAAGTATTTATTATGGAATTAATTTTCATTAAGTGAATTGATCAGCAAAAAAAAGATATATATTTTTTGTTGTTAGCAAAAAAAAACTTTAAACAATCTAGACTGACTATTTAAAGAAGTTAACAAAAATTGCTAAAATTAAACCTACATCTTTCAAAAACATCTCTCATTTTTAAACCAATACCTGATTCAATTAACACAGAGCCACCGCTACCACCACCGCCATTGCTACCACCGGCAGCTCCATCCGCCAAAATGTTGCCATCAAGAAGGAACTCAGCCGGGACCTTAATGTAGAGTCGGCCACCACCAAGACCACCGAGCGATCCACCACCTTTAGCGCCGAAGGCCTTGGGCTTGTATACTGAACCATAGGCAATACCACCTCCAGTGGCACCACCATTGGCTGGGAAAAAGGATTATAATGATAGATCCTCAATCAAAATATTCAATTGACTCGGGCAATCAAGAAAAAAAATTCATACTTTGCTTTTAAACTTTACCATTGTACTAGATATGCTATTGCTCTATATGAATACCTACCTGAATTCTCACAAATGAAATAAGTTATACAATATCTTATAGATTTCATGCCATGTATAAAGTGGACGCAATGATTGTGTTGAATAGATAGCGGATTTTCTCTTCCTGCCATTTTTCTAAATAACATTGGCAATTAAGCAACAACATCAAATAAATTTTAACACTGAGAATGCACAGCACAACATTTCCATCTAATTTTGACAGCAAAATATTTCCTCCCAATTTCCACTTAACCCTTTCCCGCTCAAAAGCAACATGAAAATGGCTTTTGCAAACAGCATAAAACCAGAACAGCCTGCGAGTAACTCGCAGGCTGTTCAGGTTTTATACTGTTTGCTGCTCATCAGTAACTTAGGGATTTAAATGAAGGCTTTAAAACTTGAATTTAGTAAGATTCAAAAATTGTCTTACCTCCACCTCCTTGTGAGGCGTGCCCTGCACCGGCCCCTGGAGTTGATGAGTCCCCTTTCTGGGCCACACGACTGGTGCCAACACACACAAACTTGGCCAGAGGCTCAAAGAAGAAATCTGTGGCCAACACATCCACCGCATCTGCTCTGAACGTGGAGCTGTATTTGATATCCTGAAATGTGTATAGACGGTATATTAACCCATTTATGCCTAGTGGACTCTCCCATCCTTCTAAATTGGATCCATTTATTTCCAAAATTAGGGGTGTCTAGTATATTTATTTCTATATTTAGAATATTTCTTACAGAAATTACTTTAAGCAAACAGCGCAGACCCTGATGAGACGCCGCATAATGCGGCGTCTCATCTGGGTCTACGCTGTTTGCCTAGGCCTTTTTTTCGTAGACGCTAGGCATAAATGGGTTAATATCATAATATGAAGCTTGGGACATGTATTTGACATTCTAAATAAAATGTTTAAGTTTTTTGTTGATATAACACTGTGACACTTTTTTGATTATTTCTGTGATGACTTTGAATGGCATATTCAAGAAATGTTTTTTGGCTAAGTGTTGGTAATTAGTAATAAACGGATGCACTTTTTCCAGTCATTGAAGCATGTCCTCCTACCAGATGACAACAGTGAGATTAAGAGATATGGAAGGAGCAATTCTAGTACATCATAAACATAGGCATGTCGCCGTGGCGTAATGGATAAGGTGTCCGCCTAGCGACCGGGAGGTCATGGGTTCGATCCCCACTGTGGGAGCGTTCTTTAGATCTCCCCCATAGACACCAAGTACTGGTTCTAGTCCCAGGAAACGGACTCGAGAGCGTTTCAAATAAGCCTTAGGCTTTCTATGCAATCTAGCTAAAATAAATATGTTTAAACTAAGAGATATGGAAGGAGAAATTTTAGTACATCATAAACATAGGCAATCCTCTGACCCTTAATTGTATTGCATTGTCAGTACCGGTATGCACTTTTCATGCAATTGCAGTATGTTCACATCAAGATGTTATTCTGGAAATACCTCAGGGTAGGAAAACACCATACGGCAATAACAATTCTCACAGTAACTTTCCAGTTTAAACCAGGGACAGTATTCACCAACCCATTCTTAGACTTTAGAATAAAAAATAGACTTAGAACCAAGAAAAACAAGTCCAGCGTTTGAACATACCGGTATATAGGCTATCACTGGTGATTATTTCATTTACAAAATGTTTTTCATGAAGAATGATGAAGACAGGGGTGGTTAATGCCAAGTATGACTCAAAATTAAAGAAGTTCTTGAATATTTAAATTTAAAGAATATACTTTATTCTTGGACTAAAGTCTTAGATTTGTTGGTAAATAACTGCTTTGATCAAGTAAAGTTAAAAACTATTTATACAAACAACTATCTTACCAGGATGCCAACAGTCAGTTTCAGTGGCATGGGAGGAGGTAGCTCCATGACAGCCCAGGCCCCCAGCTCCATGGTTGCAAACTGGAAGGCACCGGGCGTACCCATAACTAGTTTGCCGTCCTCCACGAAACTGGTCATAGCCTCACTCTTGATGTTGATCACTCGACCGGGCACAATCCTGGGTATTGAATGAGAAACGTTTTAGGAAAACTGGGCTTAATGCATGTGCATAAAGTGTTGTCCCAGATTAGCCTGTTGAGTCTACACAGGCTAATCTGCGACAACACTTTCAGCGTTTATGTAATTTTTCGTTAAAAGGAAGTCCCTTCTAAACCCAAATCCGGTCTAGGCGGAAAGTGTCGTCCCAGATAAGCCTGTGCAGACTGCATATCTGGGATGACACTTTACGCACATGCATTAAGCCCAGTTTTGCCAGGGCGCTGTATTATATGAACATGTGTATGTATCAAGTATATAGAAATGTGTACAGTATATACAAGCATGTATAGCAAGTGGATAGAAACCTACTTTTGTGTTGATAAGTCTAACCTGGCACAATCCCCAGTATGGAATAAATGCATGTATGCCGACAGGTAGCCAGTATATAGAAACTGTTGTTATTTTGTTGATCACTTGACCAGGCATTATCCTGGGTATTAAATGCTTGCATGATGCATGCCCTTTTCTTATGTAGAAAATGTTACTTATAATGCACATATGTATGCAGCATGAAGGAATAGATTTACTTTGCAAACAGTAATTTTTTGCTTTTCACAATACTCAATGTCACATGTTGGAAGAAACCAATAACTATCACATGCTGTAAAAATAATTGCTATTGCATGCATCTTAAAGTAGTAAGGTTCAATGTGGTAAAAAAAGTGGATGTAAAAAGAATAGAAATTTTGATTTTTTCTTTAATGCCTCATGGAACATGTCACAGGAACAATATCTTTGTACACAAAAAAAATATGTACGGGAAATAAGAACATAACGCCATTTTGAAAACTGTCAAAAGGTCATTAATATACATGTCAATAAAACATGCACGGTTATTAACATACATGTCAATAAAACATGGAGAAATGGGCAGCATACATAGCCTCCAATATGACACGCAAGACCAACCTGATATGTCTGACACCGATCATCTCTCCGTTCCACTTGAGAGCTATCTCTCCCTCACCGAGAATGTATATGAGAGGTGAGAGGTATGCGCGGGAGGCGTTGTCAATCCACAGGTTGATGGGCAGCTTTGTGAGGGGCTGATACTCCTCCAGGTAGGCAGTTTGTCCCTCCTGCACATGAGGGAATGGTCAGTAAGATACATATATATTGACAAATGATGTGCCTTCTGGTGTTTTTTTTTACCCAATTAACAACACATATAGGCCTTTAAAACAATATTTATCAGAAAAATAATCAATTTATCAATTTGATCGGCAATTACCACAATACAATCTTTGCCATAAAGTCACCAATGATATGATGCCATTTAACTGTCAACTGTAACCCTAACAAACAAATGTTAAACACCGTCTATACTTTGGATCTCACTAGCCTGAAGGTAGTGTATAGTATAGACACTGAAATATAGTGTCCGTCTAGCAACTGGGAGGTCATCAGTTTGATCCCTACTGTGGGAGCATTGTTTGGATTTCCACCATACACACCAAGTACTGGTTCTACCCAGGAGATGAAATGGAGAGTATTTCAAAGCCTTAACCTTTCACTGCAATCAAGCTATCAAGCTATCAATAAATAGGTTTAAACTAACCTTAAGGTAGACTCTGCCAGACAAATGGGAAGCACATATTTATTTTTTTGTATATATATGCTGTTATATATAGAGACAAGGAGTAAAACTTCATTTGCCGAAAAACTAGACCATCTTTACTGTAAACCATCTAACTCGAACAATTTTTAACAAATCAACTACACACCAGTTGTTTTCGAAAGCTAATAAAAAAAATTATCAGGAAAAATTAACATCAGTACCAAAAAAAATATATGGGCTTCCCTCCTGTGAAATAGATAGGTTTAAACTAAACTAACCTGAAGGTAGACTCTGCCAGAGGCATCACCAAAGACCTTGTTACACTCCAGACTACGGATTACGCTGTCACCCGTCTTCAGTTGCAGGGATGCGTTCTTCATGAGGTACAGCTCGTCAAAGTAGAACTGGGCCTTGGCTGCGCCGCTAGCCAGTTTCTCGTCCAGTATGTACTGGTGGTCCCAGGACCGCGCCTTGTTGTCGATGTGTAGCTGCTCGTACTGACGTGAGGCCCTGAGAATACGATTATTTCACATTAGGACAGTCATATTTTAATTTTATACCAAAATAATGTCACACTGCTGAAATAAAATTAGTCACCATTTTTTTACCTGGTTATCGCAGTTGTGTAAAGAGATTTCTATCATACAAATTTCACCAAATGTTTTATCCATAGCATTAGTTTTTTTTACTCAATAGATAATGCTTATTATGTATAAAGCATAATAAAGCATGAAAATGTTTGCATCTGTTTCAGAATATATTATTATAAACAATGAGTTGTGTTTTCTGAAACAGATGCATACATTTTCAGATCCAAAAAAAAATGTGAAAATTTACAACTCATTTGACAAAATGGCTAGACAATCTAAAAATGCTTTTGTAATACAGCCATGGACCCTTTCATACCTCCGGCTTTTTTGGGGTTGTGGGGGATGGGCCTTTAGCCCTTATGTGGGGAAATTTTATGCATGATTTTCCACTTTCGAGGATTTTTTTACTTACTCTCTCATAATTACATTTGTACATGTTTGCACTATATTCATTGCTTTTTTCATAATTTAGTACGTTTGACAAGATTAAATTGAATTAGAATTGAGATATAATAATCATGAGGAACATCTTTCTATTAAAAAAAAAATAAAAATAAAAAAAATAAAAAAATAAGGGGGAATTTTTTTATCCGGAAAGGGGAAAAACCCGGCCTAGTTTCATGGGGGAAGACGCCGATATTCGGCGTCTGTTATATAAGGTAAAAAAAACCTGTACCTATAATCAAAGATGTACACGGAGCCTGGACCTCCAGCGGTCAGGTAGTAGCCCTTGCCACTGCCTCCGAGGGACTCAAATGAGCCGAAGAAGTAGATCTCCTCCTTCAGGTAGACTGCAATCCTGCCGCCCGATCCACCGTGGTAACCGTTGCCTCCATGAGACTGAATCTTGCCGTGTCCTTCAAGGTTCTGGGACCTGCAGGAAGTTAGCGTAGAGGAAATATTCAGAATGAATTATAGTGAAATAAGCTGTTGGGCAAAGCAATCCTAGATCATTATGTGACACAATGCAAACACTGTTTAAATTCACCAGTTAGGTATGCGTTTACTTATTTTGACCAAACCAGTCTGTTGTTCATGTGTGTTTGCTACTGGCCCATATACCCTATTAATAATACATTCTAATTTTAGTTTTGTTTCTCAATTTTAATAACACACTATGGGACATACTGGATGATACCCACATTAATTTTGCCATCTTTTTTGCAAATATTAAACAAGATGTGTTTGTGAAACACTATGTCCCCTTTTGAGCGATTTTGACCCATATATTTGACCTTTGACCTTGAAGGATGACCTTGACCTTGACCTTTCATCACTCAAAATGTGCAGCTCCATGAGATACACATGCATGCCAAATATGAAGTTGCTATGTTCAATATTGCAAAAGTAATGGCAAATGTTAA
>VMBQ01000188.1:166749-200631 GCA_007657795.1 Dreissena rostriformis
TCCATGAGATACACATGCATGCCAAATATCAAGTTGCTATCTTCAATATTGCAAAAGTATTCATAAAATGAGCGATTTTGGCCCCATATATTTGACCTTTGACCTTGAAGGATGACCTTGACATTGACCTTTCACCACTCAAAATGTGGAGCTCCATGAGATACACATGCATGCCAAACATCAAGTTGCTATCTTCAATATTGCAAAAGTTATGGCCAATGATAAAGTTTGAGCGATTTTGACCCATATATTTGACCTTTGACCTTAAAAAAAAAAAAAAAAAAAAAGTTTATTTGACGTATGAAAAAGGAAGAAAAAAATAAAATAAAATGTTTTGACCTTTGACCTTGAAGGATGACCTTGACCTTGACATTTTAAAAGAGTTTGTAGAAGAACTTGACCCACTTGACCAAGCTGTATGAGATACATATGCATATGAGATATGAAGTATATGAAAGAAGTTGTTATGAAGTTATAGTGTATATTGAATGAGCGATTTTGACCCATATATTTGACCTTTGACCTTGAAGGATGACCTTGACCTTTCACCACTCAAAATGTGCAGCTCCATGAGATACACATGCATGCCAAATATCAAGTTGCTATCTTCAATATTGCAAAAAATATAGCCAATGTTAAAGTTTGTGCAAACAAACCAACAAACCAACAAACAGACAGGGCAAAAACAATATAGACTGGGGTACATAAAAACAAATTATACACTGAAAACAATTGTAAATCTTAACAGATACGAGATATATGAGAGAAATCTACATGAGCCTCGATCTGGTAAAATTGGGCTAAATGCATATGCATAAAGTGTTGTCCTAGATTAACTAATCAAGCTAATCAGGGATGGCACTTTCCGCTTGAATGGTATTTTTCTTTTAAAGGAAGTATCTTCTCAGCAAACATCCATTGTGGATGGAAAGTGTTTTCACTGATTAGCCTGTGCATTCTGCCCAGGCTAATCAGGGAATGCGCTACGCACATGCATTAAGGCCCGTATTCCCAGAGCGTGGCTTTTATGTTGATAATCATTATAGGCAGACACTACGCAGTGCAAGACCTACTCTATGTACACGGCTCCACCACTGCCTCCACCGGAGTCACTGCCTCCAGGCGCACCATCCACTGATATCGTACCATCTATTAACAGGTCGGTGGCAACCTACAATGAAATACATCACACACTTTCACTTTTGCAACAGATAAAACAGTACAAAATTTAACTCTGAATAACTGGAGCGCTGACTTCTGCCAAAATTACTGATTCTCCTCAGCAATTTCAAACAGTATCATCAAAACCAGCATTTTTCCAAATCATACAGAATGTTTTTAAATATTCTTACACCTGCTTTTAACCAGAACAGATCGTTTGTTCACATACCCATTTCCTTACTTTAAAAGAATAATTGTGATCAAACTCTAACGTACCAACAACACAAAACTAAGTCTGGCAAAAACAAAAACCTACTTATTCAATATCATTTTAAGCAACTTAAAACATTTTGTCAATTGCATTCCAAAAGAGAACACAAAGATGAGGTGGATATTGTAATTGGAGGTATCAGGTTTCATTTCCACTGACAGAGCTTTCACAAAATCTTTCAAAAGACACAAAGAACTGATTATTCTATGAAAGGGACTCACGTTTGCATAAGCCCAAGGCATTCAATGCAATCATGATAAATAAAAAGGTTTCCATAAATACTATTAGTTGACTCTCACCTTAAGGCTGATGTAACCGCCACCGTTCCCGCCTTGTTCATACTGGCCATTACCTCCCCTGCTACCGCGCTGGGTGGGGAGGTACAGGCTGCCATAGTATTTGCCGCCTTTAACACGCTCACTGTTTCCAGAGTCGTAGTCACCTACAAGAAAATGGGGGGAAATCTTTCAGTATGTATACAAATACACGCTTGATTTAGATTTGTAATTAAATGGAACTTCATATGGAGATTTACATCTGCCTTTATTTTTACACGCAAATAGTATCTAACATAAATGAAAAATTTCCTATAAAGTTTACATAACAAATTCATTTGTATTTAATGTACACTCACATTAAATAGGTGTGTGATCTTAAGTCTTAATATACAAATTGGGTGTTTGGGGGTACAATTTTTAACACAAAATATCAAACTGATTTATAGCAAAAACACCATTGAATACTGAATTACACTTTGAGGTTGAAATGCAAAAACACCAGTATTTACCTCCACCATTTGTTGCATAGCCACCTCCTGTGCCGAAGTACTTGCTTCGTATGACAGGCTGAGTTACTGGAGCTTCTGTGGGTACCAAGTCAGCCGGGTTAGCGGTGACAGGGACAGGAGTGCAGACAATCGTGTAATTCTGGCTCGTATTGTTAGCACTGGTGGTGTTCACAGCAGTGGAATTCGTCTCATTGACTGCGATAATGACTGGCGAGTCGGTATAAACTGGCGGTGCATCAGTGACTTCATTTTTGTCATCAGCGATAACATCAGCTGGAGTTGTTATATCAAACGGAAGTGTGGTTTTAGGTGCACTGGTGGAAGTGGTGACTTCATCAAGAACTTTCCCTGTAGAGTCCACTCTCACGCATTTCATCACTGTAGCTTGTGTCGAAGTAGGGGCCGCTGTAGCCGCCTCTGTGCCTGGTATGGTGCCAGTAACACCGGCGTCAATTCCTCTGCCTAGTGTTTCATCTTTCTTGTCTTCCGGTCTATATACGGCGGAGCCAGTCAGTGTAGCCCCTGCCTCCAACTGGAACACACCAGTTATGATTGTGATGCTCTCGGCCGAAATGACGGACTTGTATCGTGCATCAATTCGCGCAACGAGCTGCTTGACAGTTTGGTCAGGTGCATATTTGATCTCGGAGAAACTTCTCAGGTCCAAGGTTCCAAACGTGACAGTGCCAGCTGGGTCCGTAGAACTGTACCCTCCTTTCGACGGGTCTATGGAAGCTGTGTGTGCATTCTCCCCGAGGTACAACAGGGTCTCAAACCCTAGTACCAAATCAGCAATGCCTGTCAGACGACTGTTGATCGAGACGGATCGTTTCTCAGACTGACCTTTGAGGAAAACACCAATACCATAGACATAGGTGATAGATGGGAATACTATTTCAGAGTCTTTATCGGTAATGAAGTTTATCCCAGTAATGAATGCGTTCCTCACTGATGGCCTGTACTCAACAAGAAGCTTCTGTTTTGCATGGAGATGGATGAGACCGGTACCGTCACCAATCGTGGTATAAATCTCAAGTTTTGTGCTCCTTCCATCTTCTGCCATGTGAAGTGAAGCCTGGTTCAGTAAATGCACTTCATCGAAGTAATGATCGGTGAAGGACTCATCGATGGTAGCATACTTGTCGTGAGGCCTGTTCTTATTATCCAGCAGGAGTCGTTTGTATTCCTTTGAGGCTCTGATATCCTTCAGGTAGACGGTTCCACCGCCAGCGCTCTGGGTATCATCCTTCCCGCCGCCTCCATACACCGTGTAGCCGCCCTCGTACATAATCTGCTGAAGGCAGTGCACAGCTACGCGACCAGCGGCACCACCGCCGTTGTTATGACTACCGGAGCCACCCATGGAAGAGATAAAGCCGTACCCTTCAAAGTCGTAGACTTCAATGAGGATGGAGCCTCCACTGCCAGCACCTCCAGGGGTGCCGTTGGGGTTGGAGTCTTCACCGTTGGCTGCGATGGTTCCGTCATTGATCAACAGGTTACCCAGCTGTAAGTGGATCCAGCCTCCACCTGAAATACAGCAAACACCCCTTATGAACCTTAAACACATTAAGTCAAATTTCAATAAATGTTGAAACAGATTTCTTTAAAACAATATCTGTTTAAATAGCAAATAGCTTCTTATAAAACTATCTTATATCAGTTTGATTACTGTTTGATCCTATAAATATAATTTATAATTTGCATTCATCATGAAAACATAATATTTCTTTTCAGATTACTGAAAATGAGCTTAAAGAACTATTTATGTTATTTTTGGTACATACAATTAACTACACTTCAAAATTCAACAAAATACGGACATGAGGTAAAAAACCAGTAAATACCTCTGCCGCCAGATTTAGTTCCAGTTTTTGCATCATAAGTTCCTCTGCTGCCAGCCTTTTTAGGGTAGTACAGGGAGTTGTAGGATGCTCTTGTCACAGCTGTCCCGTTCAGGTCCTCTCCACCTCCACCAACACCACCGTGGGCAGCGCCTCCGGAATAGCCATTGCCTTTCAGACCAGAGCCATCCGTGATGTCCATTTTTTCAGAATCTGGGCGGTGTTTACTCGAGCAGCTCAGGAAACTTTCCAACTCCAGATCGATGTTGGACGCGGTCACGTTGAAATAATCGGAGTAAATCTTTGCGGCAAATTTCAGGTTGATGTTGCCAGCCTGCATGAGTGCACCAGTGTTCGAGTCGTACTCGATCTTACTGCCAGGTTCCAACTGCAGAGTTCCGAACGTTACGTACTTGATGGCATCAAGATTTGTTGCAGTGAAACCCACTACCTTAGCGTTAGCTCCCATCCTCATGTTTCTGTTTGGACCCAAATACAAATTGGACACACCTCTCATGACACCATCAAGGTCAAATGCAATATCGCCAAGACCCAGAATTGATACTGTCTCAGACAGAATGAATTCTCCGCCATCATGCAGCTCAATATTCACCTGTAGTTTTGAGTTTGCCTTGGTGTCTGTTGTAGAACGTTCCAGGGTTCCCTTCTGGTTCTTCTGTATCCTTACCAACCCAGTTCCATCACCATTCACTTTCATGATATTCAACTCTCTGTTCTTTCCATCCTTTACTACCTGAAGTTTAGCGTAGTTGTAAATATCAACATCATCAAAATTAAGAACCAGATTAGCTTCATTGAGCGTTGTGTAATAGTCTTTTTGTCCATTAGGATTATCGCAAACCAGCTTCTCTCCATTTGTCTGTGAAAGCGTGTACACTGATCCAGGACCACCATTGCCGTGTGGTGCTTTGGAGGTACCACCACCTGCACTGTATGTGCCCTGGAATGCATCGTTCTTCATATTGACAGCAATATGTCCACCACTGCCAGCACCAGCGTCTGGATTAGTGGTTGACCCGCCAACTGTCTCCAGGGATCCAAGACCTTTCAGTGCTACGCTGCAGACCACGTAGATACTACCACCAGCACCACCACCGCCAGTTGCGGAATCTGAACCGGAGGATCTGAGGATACCGTCCAAGACCAGCTCCTTTGTGGCGATCTTGATAAAGCCACCACCCTTTCCACCGCTGCCACCTGATGCTCCAGGAGTCAAGGGCATGTAGATGGTTCCATACGGCTGAGAGGCATCGTCCACAGTGTAGTTGGTACCCACTCCTCCGGCCGCAGTATGGGCACCACCATTCTTGTTCTTTCCGTGAGCAGCTGCAGGAACCAGGGGATCATCTACCTTGGCCTTACCATTCGTGCTCAAAGCTGCTTCACGCTCAAGAATGAGATTGACCGCTGTCAATTGGACATACTCTGCCTCTAGGACAACAAACCGCTTCAGTTCCAGTGTCCCGATGGTCATTATCAGACCTCCAGACGGAAGGATGAAGTTTGAGCCCGCTTTCAGTTTGATGGATACCAAAGAGTAGCTGCCTTGAGCGCTGGTGGCTTTGTAGGCCCCGTTGCCATAGGAGGAGGTGAAGGTCGTTGTGTGACCCTGAATTGTGCCGCCATTTTCCACAACAAGGTTACTGAATGTACACGTGCCCTTGATGTTTAGAAGAACCCCAGCAACAGTCAATGTATCTGGAACATGCAGAGTGGCATTTGCTCCGATCTCGAAGTTTATTGTCGTGATGAACTTCCCAATCACACCTTCCACCACAGCTGCCCTCACTTTCTGAAGGTCGGTGACATGCAATGTACCCGTGGTGTCACCAGCAATATCTGTCAGGCGGAATTCTGTGCTCGCTTCTCCATATATCGCATTTGCATATCCTAGAAAGCAAGCATACTTTGTGTAAAGATTCATTCTAATCAAGTTAATTTCAGTGACTTCATGTTCATATATATGAATGTATATTTGAATCATATTGCCTTTATGTTAAATCACTGAAAAGTGGAAATAAAGAAAATATATATAAGTAACAACATTGTTTACCTTGATATATGCAAAATTTCTTCAAGTGAATTAAAATATTAACCAGCATAATGAACAACAGCAACATTACATGAATTCAAACTTATATCGGCAGAAAATAATAAAATTTATCTACAAATATTGTTTACATGTTAATCGTTGCTGTGTTATATTTTTTGCCCTACATTTTAAAGGAAGTCCCAAGACTAAGTGATGTCTTTGAGACAAAATGAGACTTAATGATTTGAGCCAAGTTTCATGAAAATCCATCAAAAGCAAATAAGAGCGATTAAGAACAGATAAACATTCTGACAAAGGACATTCCGTAACCCAGTCCTGCTTTGCAACAGTAAAAAATTACACACACACAATCCTAAGAAACCAATTTACCAGCCAGAGTCAGAATATTATAAGTGACCAACTTTTTACCAACTTACCGGCCAGAGTCAGAATATTATAGGTGAACTCCGACTTGGAGGCATCGCCACTGATGTAAGTCTTAGTCTGCAGCTGAACGGAGCTGTCCACATCACCCACGATCGACAGTTTGTGCACCAGTTTGGGGGACTTGCCGGACTTGATGTAGATAGTACCGGGTCCAGCCTTCACTGTTTGGAGGTTGTTGCCATTGCCTCCACCATACGCAGACATTTTGCCAATGAATTCATCGCTGTAAGTAGATGTGTTAATGCATTATGCATTCAAACCTTGCAAACCAGATGTTCAGGTCAAGAAGACTGGCTTATTGAAATAAAGATTTTCATTAGAATTACCAAGGATATTAATGAGTAACATAAGCTATAATTATAAAATTGATACAGTCCATCCAAGACTGGACAGCCAGTAAAATGTAATTGAATTGTTTGATTCAATTTTTTTATACATCAGTATAATAAAACACTCAAACATATATTTTATGTAACTTTAAAAAACGCAATTCCAGCTGGATGGTATAACTGCTAAAAAAAGCAACAAAACATTGCAGTTACGCATCACAACAACCCAGTTAACAACAACAACATACTTGGTTGTTATGGAGATGGCTATTCGGCCTCCGGCACCACCACCACCATCACCTTTGCCCTGGCCACCATTGGCTTCTATTTTCCCGCTACCAACAAGCTCTGGGGTGGTTATAGCCATGGTGCCACCGCTTCCACCACCAGCGTTAGTTCCATTGGCATCAGCACCGTTGACTTGCAGAGTACCTGTGCACATGGTTTATAATAAAGTGAACGATGCTATTTTAGCAAAAAAAGCTTTCAAGTAAGTGATTTATGTGAAATTTATGTGTTCTATAATACCAAAAGTGATAAATAAATGTAATTGACAAAATAGCTTCTTTAAAGGTAAGTATATTTAGAATTGTTGCGGTCTTGAAAAGTATTGAAATCATAAAGACGTCCAAAAAGCTATCATGGGTTCATAGGGAGACTGCTGCCTCTTCAAATCATAAATAAAAAAAACATAATAAAATGTATATCAACAAAGTACCAACTGTCCTTGATATTTACAGTTTATTTTGAACAAAATATTTATCATGACATTTTACCCTTTGCATGCTGGGAAATTTGTCGTCTGCTAAAATGTCGTCTGCTGAATTTCTAAAATAAGCATTTTCTTCGTGTTTTTTGTCAAAGAATACTATCAGAATAGCAAACAGTTTGGATCATGATGAGACGCCACGTTCTGTGGCGTCTCATCGGGATCCAAACTGTTTGCAAAGGCCTTCAAAATCCGGTTCCAGCACTGAAAGAGTTAAATTCAATGACCTATAATCACAATAACATACTAACATACCATCAATGGTCAGTGAGCTGTATAGGAAGAGTTTAAGGTATCCACCGCCGGAGCCACCAGTGCCACCAGCTGAGCTTCCACCCCCACTTCCTGCTTCTGTTGGGAACCGTGTGTTGTCATACACCACACCGCCGGCAATCGTAGAGCTTGCGGAACCACCTGGGGCACCGTGACCAGCACCAGTACCAATCTGGTTTTTCTGGAAACAGAAAACAGTTGTATATTTTTATAAGACATGACAACAGATGTAGAAACACTGCCATATCTTGTTGAAAACTACAGCCCTTGAAGGCTGCATCTGAATTAAATATAGAAATGGGTCAATAAAGGCCTAAGGCCTCTTAAATAACAAGAATATCATTAAAACTGATGGAGCACGTTTTCTATGTTTGGGTACATCATCGGGTAAATTAATTTCCTACTCATTCAAACTCAATTCAATCCAAATAAGAATTCGGACGGACGAATATAGTGTCAACTGTATGCTTCCCTTTCCAGGTGTTTACATTTGTTGCAGTTTTTTTTAATATTCCAACTTAACTTAGCATAAATCATTACATTCTCTATCATTGTTCTATTTATCTTGAAATAATATAGTATTCAGACATTCTTAAATGCGGAGACCCACACAAATCCAAAGGTCACAATGGCTTAACAACTCTTCAAATTAGCATTTAAACCTCAAACATTAACAAAAGACTGTAAACTGTTTGAAATGGATCAAGTTGTTATCATTTTCAGAAATCCAAAAACATACAAAATTCATGTAAGACTACACATAAATGTAAATGTTACCATGGCACCAGCTCCAGGTCCCGTCTGGGCAGAGAATCCTCCACCTGTGAGTGTCAACATAGACCCAGGATGTAGCACCAGATTTGTGGCCGTGATATCGAGACTCTGTCCCTTCAGCACGGACCCATAATGCAGCTCCAGCTCTACAAACTGTATCCCTTTCAGCGTCAATGGATCCTTCTCGAAAACGACCTCCGCAAAACTCTCCAGTGTGAATTTGGAGAAGCTGTATTTGCCCTTCTCTGTCAGAATGATGTGCTGGCCATTGGAGTTACAACACGTGCCAGTCCGCACGTTGGCTGACAGTTTGAGCTTCTGATATGAGGATATGATCAGATTCTGAATGTTAGACAGAATACCTGAAATAGAAAGAAAATGTATATGAACTTTTCTCCGGGTAAACCGGGCTTAAAGCATGTGGGTAAAGTGTCATCCAAGATTAGCCTTTGCAATCTGCACAGGCTAGTCGGAGACGACAACTTCCGCTTTTATCGAATTTTTCATTCAAAGGAAGTCGCTTCTAAACAAAAATCCAGTCCAGAATCGTCCCTGATTACATATGCAGTTAATGCTATTAAAACAAATGATTTCAACTGAAAATAAATTAATTAAATTCAATCATGAAACACTGTATTTTTGGACATAATTATTTTATTATGATATTCAATCGGGTAGAAACATATATTCTACAAATCGTGAATGCACCTTGTCCGTACAAGTACATTTAGCAGATATATTTTGTCAATTTTTCAGTTATCTGTACAAGCTGTAAGACAAACTGATCAAAACTAACAACTGATAATTAGTGCAATCCAAGCCGAGAATAAACAATATGAAATCATGATAACATTACAGATACAACTATAATGTGGAAAACAATTATTTAATGTCAGAGAACACCTTAAAATGTTCATACCTTCCAAGGTACTGGCTTCTCCTTTGAGTTCAACAGACTTTGGCAGTCTTAGTTCTCCATCTTGTTTCAAGTCAAAGCTACACGTAATGGCACTGTAGGCCAACTCATAATCTGGACTGAACACAGTGTTGTCACCGACAACGATAGTGCTTCGTGATCTGCATGTGAGAGTCTTCGCCTTAAAGTGAAGACTTGGAGTGAACAGCCAAACTTTGGTTGAGCCCCCAAGATTCAAATTGTTGACAGTGTAAAGATTCGCAGTTTTCACATCAATATATGATACACCGTCAACAGCACCCTTGGCACCACTGTTGTCGAAGAAGAAATTCTCCACATAACCTGGAGAGCCTGCTTCCTGGACGATGGCATACGTAGTCCCAGATCCACCAGCCTGACCTGTCGTGGAGGAGCCTCCGTGGAGTTTGTAGTTTCCTTGGAAATGGAAGTCACCATCCACGTCAATGAATATTCTGCCACCACCACCACCACCTCCAGAAACGGAGCTTCCACCTGTGACTGACAGCGTTCCTGACCCCTTCATGTCCTTGATAACTTGAATGTTAATGGCGCCACCACTTCCACCGCCACCAGTGCTATTAGCAGCGCCTCCATTGGCACTGATAGTTCCCTCTACATTCAGTAGGGTATTGATCTCCAAGATAATGTAGCCACCTCCATTGGCGCCTTTTTCAGAAGTTCCGTTTCCACCAGCAGACCCGAACTCCGTGGCCTGGTTAAAGAGGCCCTCAAAGTTAGACAAGGGTTTCATGCCATTAGTGGAATCACCACCTTTCCCACCATGTGTACCTCCTGCACCAGTATTTCCATTTCCACCTGGGGACTTGCCACCATTCATGTTTCCACTGTCAACACTCAACAGACCACCGTAGGCAACCTCCATGACTGGAGAACTGATGAACAGATTTCTCGCCTCCACTTTGCCACCGTACTTCACATTGAATTGCTTCACCATAGAGAGAGTGTATCGATCCATGCTGTCCAAACTCAGCTCGAGGATGCCATCCATAGTGACATCGATATTGTTGAAGCCTAAAGTACCGACTGGTTTGAGATTAGAGGTATCGAGACCCGATCGACTCTTGGAGTGTATGACGACACGGCCACCGGAGGATACGGTCATCTCACGGACCCCTATCACGGTGCCGTAGATCTCCAAATTGTACCAGTCCTTTCCAGTGGCATCATCATCTTTCAGCAGAATTTTGGATGGAATAGTTGCCAAGCCACCTTCTTTGATGACAATCTTACACATCAGAGCGTAAGGCGACAGAGTACCGTAACTAGTAGCAATACTGAATGTCTGTCCACTGGATATTGTAAGAGTACCAGTATAGTCTCCAAGGATCTTGTTGATAGTCACCGGTGCTGTTCCGTCAAATTTAACCTGTCCATTGCCATTTATTACAAGGTCGGTCATCGACTGTACTCCTGTAATATGAGTGAAACTCTCAGAGACCTGTGCACAGTTATCGACGGTGACAGTCTCGAACTGTGCACCTCCAGACTGCTGGTATTTCCTGTGGATCGTACCGGCAGCCCCAGGGGAGCCACCAGTGGCCCCAGCACCACCACAGGCACTGACCTCTCCTAGGAAACTGGTCATCGTTATTGCATCAATGGCGATTCTTCCACCACCGCCACCACCGCCCAAAGCCATCACAGTGCTTCCACCAATGGCTGACAGTTTACCATGTCCCTGGAGTGTGGCAGCTTTAATCTTGATGGAACCACCACTGGCCCCACCGGATGTTGTGCCCTTCAAACCATCTACGCTTAGAGACCCGTCTATTTCTGCGGTTCCAGTGATGGAGAAGTCAATTATACCACCAGCACGTGCGCTACTGGTGCCACTGCCATAGTCAGCAGGACTGTTTGTTGAGCCATAGGTTGTTGATGTACTGTTTGAGCCACCCACACCACCGTAACTAGCACCGACTTTAGTGGTCGAGGAACCTGTTCCATCGGCAAGGAAACCACCACCGTTCAGATCGATTACAGCACCATCTTCGATGGTCAGTTCGGTAGTTGTGATGCTCAACTTCTTCTTCGTCCCTTGCAGTATGAGCTTTGACAACGAGTCCATCTTGAACTTTGTAGTCTGAATCATCAACGTGCTGTGGGCGAATGTTACACTGGCATTGTAACCGATTTCAAAATTGGTCATGGCAATCTTGCTGGCATCCGATCCAAACATAGCAGTCTCGGCAACAGTTGTCATGGACCAGGCCGACAGTGTCATGGTTGTGACAGAGACCTTAGCAGTGGCTGCCAAAGTAAACACACCATGGTTGTCAATGGTAAGAGACGTCGCTGTGACAGATCCGTCAAGCTTCAAGGATGGCTTGCTTCCTGTGACAATCAGGTTGCCATTGACTACAAGGGCACCTGTTGCTGCTATGCTTATACTGCATGCAAATCCACTGTTGACATCACCTGAAATTATGAGAAAATAAATATACTGTAAATAATGCATTTTTAATGCAAAGAGCAAAATTCCTCAGAATTCATTGGATTATTTTATTGACAGGAAAGTGTTTTCCCGTAATATATTATTAAAAGCTCGGACATATATAATGACAATGAGCATTGTAACTAAGCGCAGGTTTTTGAAAGTGCAAAATGATAATGTGTATAATAAAGAATATCTTTCTGGGTTTGAAGCTTTTTGTATGAATAAAATTCCCTGATTTTTCCCTGAATTTTCCCTGATGGAAATTAAAAATTCCAGGATCATAATTTTGACCTATTTCTTGTTTTAAACTGCGGCCGTTTGCGGTCTAAATCTTATTTTTTTTATTTTTTTTAATTCCCTGATTTTTCTCTGATTTCAGGAACTTTTCCCAAATTCCCTGACTTTTCCCTGACTGGAAAAAGTGAAAGTCTTTTTCCAGGTTTTGCCTGATTTCCAGGTTGGCTGGGAACCCTGTCTATTAGAAAAAAAACTTTTTTTAAATATTTGGAATGTTTGCATACCCATTGTGTAAGACGTCAGCGTAACGGAAGCTGGAATAGCTAAACTGCAAATGTTGGTGGATTCCTTATCCTCTTGAACTGCAATTTCCTGAATAGTCACACTGGCAGCAATAGAAATAGAGGCAGCGTTGGCAATCGTCAGTTTAGCAATGCTTGTGTCTATGATTGTGCTCTCGGTGCCTTTACCATCGATAATCACATTAGTGGACCCTGGTTGCTGAATATAAACAGTGCCTGAAATCAGAAGCAATTCAACAAGTTAACAATTTGCATGCTGGGAAATTTGTCGTCTGCTTAAATGTTGTCTGCTGAATTTCTACAATTAGCATTTTCTTTGATTTTTTTTCAAAGAATACTATCAGAATAGCAAACAGGTTGGATCCTGATGAGACGCCATATTCTGTGGGGTCTCATCTGGATCAAAACTGTTTGCAAAGGCCTTCAAAATTCGGTTCCAGCACTAAAAGAGTAAACATGAGATAACAAGAGTTCCAACTTGTCACAAAATACGCCTGTTTTAAGGTCTGGGTTACATTTATCTTTGTACAATGTATTTATTTGTTGTGCAGATGATGGCAAACAAAATAATGGATGCGACAAGAAATATTGCAATGCTATGAAACCAGGTATTCAATGTTAAACATATAATTCAAATTTACTTATATTGATAATTGTGCAATCTCAAGTTAGGTCTGCAAGTAAGCTACCTGCACACACAATTTTAGCATTATACCTCCAACCAAACTTGTGTAATTAAGAAGAAAAGTTTTTCTACTTTAAGCACCAGTGGCCTTGACAATTATTAACAGATACACAATGACTGTCTCTTACCTGAACTTCCAGTGTTACCCTTGGCTGAAGCCTGTCCAGTAAAGCTATAGGTGGTAGAAGCAATGGCCGCTATTCGTCCACCACCACCACCACCAGAGCCACCTTCAACCTTCAAATACCCATTGCCAGTAATTGTCTTAGCGTCTAGCCAGATGGAGCCACCGCTTCCACCCCCTGCTGAATGGGCGCTCATGTCTATAGTTCCGTCAATAGTGATCGTGTTGGTAACAGTGATTTTAATTTGAGCACCACCGCAGCCGCTTGTTGCCGTGGCGCCAAAGCCATTGCTGCCGTATGTGTTCGGAGCGGTTATACTGCCATAGGGAGATTTGGTATTTCCAACGCCAGACCCAGCATGAGTGGCCCCTTTTCCTGTCGCAGTTGGGGCTCCGGGGCCATTAGACATGAACCCTTTTCCAACACCAGTTATCAAGCCTCCAAACTTGATGTCCATATTGGCAGCGGTAATTGTAGTGAGGTTTACGCCAGTGGCTGATCCGATCACTCTGATTTCGGCTCCAGGCTCAATGGTCAGTGTAGTGAAGATGTAAGATGATCCAGTCTTCACCTCACAAAATTGTCCCCTCTTCAGGGTCAATGTGCCGTTTATCGGACATGATGTGTAATTCAGAGCTGTTTCTACTGTTGAAACAGTCCCTTTCTGACCTGAGCTCAAGGTGAAGAGATTCGTATCCAGCGTAAAGTCCGCCGTTGTGTTAAAGTATGTTACACTCATGTACACCTTCTGAGTAGATGGACAATATGTCGAGGCTGCCATCTTCCCCTGATAGTCCACAACGACCGTGTGAACATTCAAGTCCGAAGCTGGGTAGGACATGCGCAGCGTTCCATTTTCTCGCACATTCAACAGGTCAGTACTGGTGGAAATAGTGCCACAAACATCCAGCCACCATCCCTTATCAATGATCACAGTTTTTGGCAGGTCAATCTTGCCGCCGTGTGCCACATGGACGTTGGTGCCGATGCTCAGCGTACTGACGATGCCTATTCGAGTACCCCAATAAAAGTCGACATTTTTCTCAACTTTGACCACAGAGTTATTGTTTCCCTTGATTTTGCCCACATTTGCACTAAGAGCTGGGAGGGTGTTTCTGCCCTGGAATCCGGTGTGACCACGACCATACATCTGGAACAAGGAAATGAAAATTATATATATATTTCAACAGTATTTCAGTCATATCGCAACAGTGGTAAACATTCACTTTTTCTGAGTTACCTGGGTTACTAGTAGTACGCGAACAAACTTATGCCAGTAATTCTGACAACTGTCATCTTGGATCAGCGGTACAGTGAGAATGGCAGTAGAAATAATTTCAATACCAATCACACATGTAATGTGGCCCGGCCATGAAAAGAACTAAGGATCATGGTAGTACAGCCTTTTACCAACTATGCCAATGGCCCATTTAAGGAAGTATATAAAGTGAAATTTCCCATGAGTGATACTCTTGATTTTTTAACAAGAAACATCTTAGAAAAGTCTACATTATTAATGAAAAGGTTTTTTATTTGCGTTTGATTCGTCTTATGTCATGTTGATGCATATCTGACTTATTTACTTAAGAAACATGAATCAAGTTTAACAAGTATACAAGGAACTAGGAATACCTCAAGCGTGTCAAGATTCACACTCAGGACACTGGCTGGTACACCAAGAGTGGAGAGACAGTTAGATGTCTTGTCTGACTTCACCAATGCCTGTAATATGCAAAATAAATTATGAATGAAGTAAACTGAAAATAGTAAATATTACACATTAAATTGGGAACCTGTGCTATACCTTATCACAAACTAATGCTTCATTATAATATTTTTATAATTTCATTCACTGTACAATCAGAAAGTTAATTAGGCTAGAAAAGATACATATTGCAATTAATATACTTTCTTCTCAGTAGAAAATCTAAGTATTCAAACAGACAGAAATCAAGAACAATTCCAACAAAATATTCTAGTAAGAAGACACCAAATTCAGCTCTTGAATATTTTTTTTCAAAGAAAGTTAAGTTGATAAATATGTCATACAAATGTTAACATATATCCAGTAAAGCACTTTTGCACACACCTTCTTGTTAGTGCCCTGTTCAAGGTAGATCACTCCAGCAGCACCGTTTTCACCGTTAGAAGACGCACCTCCATACGAGGTAATGTCCCTTTCATCCACATACCCGCTGGTGTAATATAGAGCTATGTAGCCACCACCACCACCACCAGAGCTTGTTGCTGAGCCACCGTTTGTGTGAATGATGCCTTAAAAACCAAACAACAGGCACTTTGTATTTTATGTAAAACACTGCTAGAAAAATTGATAAGGTACTATGTCAGTGTATTTTATGTATTTGTGTTTTCCTGTGAGAGAAAACACAATACATATTATCTATACACTGTTGTGCTACGATTTATTATTTTACAACTTGAACTGCTTCAGCAAGACGTAATTATTACATTCTGAGTTTTGAAACCTCTTTGAAGCTATTCAGCATTACAAAAAGAGAAATTTAATTTAAAACTTTGTTTTACAGTGAACCAGATAAAAAAAAGGAACATGAAAGTGATAAGGAAAATGAGGGCAAAGTTTTCTTAAACGAAAGGTAAATGACCGCAAAGCATTGAACAGTGCATGGTACATAGTCATACCGCTAATTTTAGCCGTGGTACAGGAGATCCAGATGCTGCCACCAGAAGCCCCACCATATTTTCCAGACACTCCCTTCGAGTCTGTGCCATTGGCATTGCCTCCACTGTGAAAATACAGGGGTAATATTAACAAAGATTACCAGGGCATTCATATTTTAATAAGTTAAAAAGTTAATTTCTGTTTGAAAGACTGTGCTCTGGGCTAGATAGTTTTAATAGACTTTAATAGACTTATATTGAAATAATTGTGTCAACATCTTCAAACAATGGTATTTCTTTCTCTAAAAATCATGAATCATAATAAGCCATAACATAAATTGAAAAATTCTGAAAATTATTCAGAAAATCTTAACTTACTAATCTGTCATCAAAGATATGTAAAATAAAAAAGCTTTCAACAATCCCAGTGTATTACTTACTCAGCCTTTATTTCACCGTCAATCTCCACAGTGCCAGTGGCGATCAAACGCAACACTCCTCCACCATAGGTGGTATCACCTCCAGAACCCTTCAAGGTCGGCTGACGGAAGTTGTCGTACGCAGCACCGCGCACCCATAGTAAGGTGGACGAGTCATAGTACCCTCCACCCTGACCACTGTGGCCTGCACCATAGCTGGCTAGGTAACCTATGGATACATTTACTGGTTTGAGATCCCATGGTAAAGAACAAAATCAGCTACAAAAGTGACCATGCCATAAAAAAAGTTTTCAAAATTGTGCTTGTTATACCAGCCTGGCTTTGCATGAAAACACACACAATTAAAGCACAATACCTCAATCCAATCTCAAGCTATTTGGATATATACAATAACATGATTGTATTGTACAGTCTGCAGCACACAAAACACTGACCATAAGTGTAATAACATCAGCCCACAAACTAAAAAAATCATAATAAATCAACTTATAAATATAAAAAAAATATGAAACTATGTACAAGAAGAAGCACATGTACTCTACCGTCGCCAATTTTCATCTCTCCCCATTCGCTGAGATTGATCACACCACCTTCCTCGACGAGGGCGCTGTCTGTCTCAATAGTAAGTTCCCCGGCCTCGACCAGCCCAGAGGGCCCCACGTGAAGGCTCGACAGAATCAACTGGTACTTCATCTTCTCGGTCATCTTCAGAATGCCGTCAGCCAGAATGCTCAGCTTGCTGATGGTGAATTTAGCATCGACAGAGCTGCCCTGAAAGTGGAATTAACCCTTTGCATGCTGGGAAATTTGTCGTCTGCTAAAATGTTGTCTGCTGAATTTCTGAAATAACCATTTTCTTTGATTTTTTTTTTCAAAGAATACTATCAGAATAGCAAACAGTTGGGATCCTGATGAGACGCCACATTCTCAGGCGTCTGATCTGGATCCAAACTGTTTGCAAAGGCCTTCAAAATTCGGTTCCAGCACTGAAAGAGTTAATATGTTTTCTATGGTTTCTGCAGTGTGTATGGTTTCTCTGAAATTTAAATTTTGTAATGTACAAACTATAGATCATGAAGCGTTTGAGCAAAAACGTTAAATGATAATAAATCAGCTTGCAGCACAGTATTACACAAATAATAACTTAATCTTAGTAAGTTATATTGAGTATTCAAGGAATTCAAAGACTGTCAAAATGTATTTCATTAAAAATGCTTAACATCCCAATTTCTCATATTAGAGATTGAAAAAGAATTCCATGTAAAATGCACATGCCAAATCTGTGAAACATTGTTTCAATGAAAACAAGATTATCTCTGTCTAATAAAACTACAGCTTTGTCACTAACATGACTAGATCTACTACCCATGCTGTGTTCAAAGGCAAATTGCTCAGGAATGTGTGAATTATAGGGGATCCAAAAAAAAAATCACTTCATGGTATTGATAATATATTTTTTAAGATTAAATTCAAGTGGTTCAGAAATGTAAAAGGAGTTGGCTCCGCAAACTTATGTAGACAAACCAACCAGCAAACAGACCATTCAACAGACTCCAGTATACACCATCCATGTGGAGGTAAAATAACTGGAAATTATTCATTTATAAGTTACAATTCCTTATTCTTTTGTGCATTTATCTTCAGCTCAACTTTAGGATTACTTGTTAATTAAAAACTGAACGCAATCATTACATGTGATTTTTCACCTTTTGGCATACAGCCAAACATGAAAATGAACTGCACTCTGGGAAAATGGGGCTTAACACATGTATGTTAATTGTTGTGACATATTAACCTGTGCAGTGTCAGGGACAAGGCTTTCCAACAATTTTCGCTAAGAAGAGAATTCCTTTTAATAAAATACTATTAAAACAGAAAGTGTAATCCCTGATAAGCCTGTGCGGACTGCACAGGCTAATCTGGGAAGACACTTTACACACATGCATTAAGCCCCGTTTTCACGGAGCGAGGCTAAACAAAAAAAGGCGCCTACCTGAGTCTTACTAGTGGCCATCAAGTTGAGAGTGGATCTCACGAGTGTGAGCTCAGTGAGACCACTGAGAGTGCCGTGAATGGTGCTCACAGCGTTGAACCACTTCACCTTGGAGGGCATCGACAGGAGGCCATCTGCGTACACCTCGGCATGGGCTGGGAAGTACATGTCTATGGCCCTGAAATGGAAAATTCATGTACTAAGAACAATGGTAAGAATCTGTTATTTTTATTAATGTGAAACTACATGTCTCTTACAGAATTAAATATATTTGCATTTATTATATAAACATACAAGAGAATGGCAGGATGTACTATTAAGGGTAATAAGTTTCATTTGAATGGAATCTCACATATTAAATACAATATCATCTTCTTTCTACCATATCTGTTTAAACAACAGAGATTGTCTTAACACAGGTCATTAGAAAAAAGTTAAGCATGGAAAAATAAAATTCTAATAAAATTATTTTTCCTTTGGAGATTAATCGATGTTGCCCCTGGTTTATGTCAAAACAACATATTGAATACAGTATTCATGTTCTTAATGTATTATGACTTACCTGACAGTAAATGTCTGGTAAGGTCCAACATGCACTGCACCCAGATTGCCAGCCTCAATCCCAAAGTCCTGCCCATAGAATCCTTCAGTGGTGAAAGAGTGCTTTAAAGTCTGTGGGTTGGCAGCCGGTGCCATTGCCAGATGGGCCCCGTTGTAGAGGTACAGCTTGTCCACTTCCAGGGTACCAGTAGTAGGGAAGACAATCCATGTGCGACCGTAGTCCTTATCAGCAATGCCAGTGGCGTCAAACTTCTCAATAGATTTCTGTGATCACAGGTGAGAAGTGTCAGAAAGTTTAATACACATTTGGTCAAGAATCATCAGTGTTGCAGGGTGTGACATACCAATTTTGAATTGGGAAATCTTGTGAATTAATCAACTGCAAAATATGTAACTCAGGTGTTATCAAGTGAGAATATTACCAACATATTTATTTAAGTACATGTATTTTAACAATTAACAAGCAAATTCGTTAAAGTGATATCCCCCACCAATTAAAAATTTTGCGACCAGACAGAATGAACGGACAACGCCAATTCTATATCCCTCTGCCTTTGGGGGGGGATAAAANCCAGTTGCACTTTTTTTTAAGATATGACCACAAAAGTCCAATAGATCATAAGTTGCATTTGCACATACAAATGTATGTATCAGTATCTTTTATCTTCTTCAAGCACACATCAAACTAATTACCGGAACGGAATATGGCTCCTTGTTGTCAACATAGAGGAACTTCTTGGTTACCGCGACAACGTACACGGTACCCGCCCCACCGTAGGAATGTGAGGACTTCCCACCATAGGCAGTCCATGACCCCGTGAACTCTGAGGAAGTCGTGTAGGTGACTGCAATGCGACCACCAGCTCCACCTCCTGTCGTGGCACTTCCTGCAGAGATAAGAAAAGATTCAGGATCCATATCTAGGATAAATGTGTTAAGGCTTCTCAAAAAAAATGAAAGAAATTTAGTAACATTTCCAGCGGAAATACGAAAAGACAATAAGAATAAGCAAAGAAGGCTCCAAAAAAAGGGGCAAATTAATTGAGCCTATCGTTAGAAGCTCCAAAAAGAACGTCAGAAAAAATGTATAATTTCATCAAATTTCCAACTAAATAAGTTATGGACCTTAATAATTAAGTTATGGATGTTGAGTGTATTAAGGTCTTTTACTTATAAATAAATATGGACTCTGGTAAAGAATTGTTTTATATTTTCTTTTCTGTTTTATGAAAATAACAGGATTCTGAAAGAATATTCGAAATGAAATGTTTACTCTACAAGTTCTGTGATACCCTGCCCCAGTAATTCGTCTATGAGACCATAAAATGTTTCTGACTTGGTCAGAATGAGAATTGCAACAAATGACTGTACACTTTGTTACTAGGTTCTTAGTTTACTTCAGTCAACCGTCAATGAGTGACTTATTAAATGTTGACTAAAATATATGAAATTTTATGTGCTTTTCAACAAATACTGTGAATTACATTTTTCTGTAACTTACCAATAAACTTCATAGAACATATAATTAAAGGAAAAATAATGTAACAGCTTTCAATACTGAATAAAAATATAACACCCAATGTACCTGCTCCACCGTTGGCAGTGATTTTTCCTTTTCCGTTGAACTTGGCAGTTTTCAGTATGATACTTCCACCACTGGCACCTCCAGCCTGGCTAGTGCCTGCCTCACCATTAACACTGATCACACCTAGGAGGCAAACAGGTGTCATACAGGTTATCTACTAATCCTGGCAATAGCAATTTATACTAAACAATGAAAATTGCACATGAAAAGTTAGTTTACCCTGTTAAATTTAATTGTTGTTTCAATTTCAGATATTTCATTTTTGGATTGTTCATGTTTCTATAATAACTGAGGTCCAAATGTGCTGTATCAATATATTTATTTATATACTGCATTATGTAAATAAAAATCTGCAGAATTATAGGATTTGTTTGAGTTTTCATTTATGTTAAAAAAAAGTGGCACAGTTCAAATAAGAAAAAGCAACACAGGACATCCAAAGCTTGTACTTGAATAAATAAAAGGCATAGATCACATACCATCAATATAGGCTGTGTCCGCAATGTTAAACTCCAGAATTCCACCACCCAGAGTCTCCACCTTTGTGAGGAGGTCCGTGAAAATGCCATTACTGCCTGCCAATTTTGGAGTGACCACGCTGCCGTAGTAGAGTCCACCACCAAATTTCACAGTGCTGTTTCCAGTGCTGTTTCCCGTAGATGCAAAGATGGTGGCCTTTCCACCCTGACCTCCGTGACCCGCCCCACGACCTGCCTCACCCTTGCCAGGACCTCCAGTGGTATGAACCGCCTGATATAAAACACATTTTGTTTAAATACCTGTACAGTTCATCCATTTCTATCTATTTTATAATATTCCTACAAAATCCACTCTCTATATTCATGTATTTTGTATTATCATTTTGTTTAACACTAGAAACTGTAAAGTTAATGTGTACTCAAATTATGTTTTGTTCTGATATAAGTATTTTGAGAATAGTGTTTAGAAATATGAAACAATACTTGAGTATCATGTGCGGTGTTTACAACGTTAAATGAGTTTCAAGTTCATCACAAAACCTAGTAATGGGACATCATCCACATATATCAGATGACGCTTCCAAATGGCGAAAATATTAACAGTATACAACAATTTATCCTTTCTATTCATCCTTTCATTTTATCATAAATTATGTAAAAAAAAATGAAAGTATGTCAAGCAATGCAAACAATAACTTGGTATCCTATTTAAATACTGGTAGTTTTGTTTACAACATAAAGAATGAGATTAGATAAAAATAAGTAGCATTTTAAAAGTACTGATCAATTGAACCTGTTCTTAAAATAGCTCAAGTATACAATTAAATTAAACCTGAAGTTTCATTTCCAATCAATTTTGCTGGAGTAATATGATAAAAGTTCTCACCATTTTATCAGCCTTGATGTATGCCGAGTCCTCTACAGTGAGGGTGGTAGCCTGCACTATGAGATTGTCAGCCTCCACCGTGCCTCCACTCTCCACCGTGAAGTCGGTACCGACCAGTTTCATGCCTTTACCCTTGGTCTGGATCTTCAGAGTGCCACCACCCTTCACCGTCACACTGACGAAACTGATCTCTGGGGCAGAAGCACTGGCATCCGGTCTGTGGATGTAGTAGGAAATGATAAAGAAAGAAAATGATTGAGAAAAAGATGATAGACTCTTTACCTGTATGTATGATTATGAAATGAGGACTCATCCGGCATAAACTAAAAAACGCGGGTAGTCCGTAATACAAAATTACCTTAAATGTGTTATTTTCTCAATGTTCACTAATTCCACATTCGATCCATACATACATGTAAACCTATATAAATCTTAAACAAAATTGTTCAGAAATACTGGTAGTCCTACATGTATATGACATTTTTATATTGTTAAAATTGTACAATAATTTCTTATGTTAACTAGAATAATCTCACATTCAGTACACAATGACATATGTATGAGCCTCGCTCTGTGAAAAGGGGGTTTAATGCACCGGCGTAAAGTGTCGTCCCAGATTAGCCTGCACATGTGCAGTTCGCACAAGCTAATCAGGGATGATACTTTCCGTCTAAACGTGATCTTTGCTAAGAAGAGACTTATTTTAAACAAAAAATATCATAAAAGCGGAAAGTGTCGTCCCTGATTAGCCTGTGCGGACTGCACAGGCTAATCTGGGATGATATTTATGCACATGCATTAAACCCCCTTTTCAGAGTGAGCAAGGCTCATAAACGCCTTGTTTCTTCCCCGTATACCTCAGAATGATGACTCCCTTTGGCCCGATCACCAGGTGCTCTATGCCACTCAATATTCCCTCATTCTCTATGGTGATCCCCTTAACCGTGAGCGTCTTTTCCGCCAATATTGTCCCCAGTTGGTACACAAATATTCCAAACTGTAACTCGGGGCTGTCTGCAGGCAGGCTTGTCGAGATCTTTTGGTATGGACCTGCAAGTTAAAATAATATTGTTTATTAAAGCTGTTACTTTATCAAGCCATTATCTAGTAACCTTTAATAGGTTATCTTTCCATATCTGTAATTTTAGTATACCAATCCACAATATGGATGGACTGTTAAAAAAATCTACATGAAAAATAGTATAACTCCTTTTACCTTAGTTTAGATAAATACTTAACTCGAGGACCTCTGTCAATCTCTAATCAAATGTGTCATTGATTTTTACCCACTATAATTTAAGGAAGATTATCACAGCTACGGTTGTCATAAATGGTTTTGTTTTCACAGGTGCACAAGATTTACTGCTTTCACAAAAACGCAAACCATTAATGATAAATCATTATGGCTTTGTAACAAAATGTTAATTATAAGAATTCAATAATGAGAAATTTGAACAAATTCAGCAGCTTAAGTAGTTCAAGACATATAGCCTGCATGCCTGACATTTCACATGCATGTCACGATTGTTTTAAAGGAATTTTCTCTCTTTAGTAAATTATTAATTTAAATTTAGCATTTTATTATATGACCAGTTGGTATTTTGTCTTTCTTAAGTTGCAATTGTATTGCAATTTTCAAGTAATACAAAAATATTTTCATAAATTTGGTACTTTGAGCAAAAAATACACTAATTCTAGCTTTTGACCAAATATTCATTTGATTACATACCAACATGCCAGACCCCAGATTTGTCTCCGATGGATTTCTTCACTGTGACAGTCTGTGTGTATGCATTGTTGGTAACGCGATACAGAGCGAGCTGGGCTTGACCACTCAATGTCACCTCCTGTATAACGGCAAGAAATACATATATAACAATAGCACTCTCTAACAATGAATAATGCATCTAAAACATGAACAAAGAAACATCAAAAATGGTTACCGGTAAAATTTTATGAAACTCGTCAGAGCTAGTAAAACCCTTATATCCTGCTAAATTATGACAGAAAGTTTGCTTGGATTCTTAGTTTTATTTAAGCAGGCGAGTAACAATTTCTAGCTCTAAGATATCAATATCAATCTTTGGAATTGCCCTTTTTTTAAATTGTCAATAGCATTAGCAGTATTGATGCTAAGGATATTTGCAAAAGCAAGTACATTTTTTCTTCAGTGTAAATCTTTTGATAATATATCACAAGTTTGCTCTCAGCAAGGATTTCTCACGTGAATTAAAAAATGTACTGCCTCCTTCTTTTATAAAAAATAATATCATGAAAGGAACATTTATAAGTAATAATTCTGAAATTGTGTAAGCTTTTTCAGAGAAATTATGACAAGTTTTAAATACAGCAATATAAGGGAAACTGAACCCCTAATATTTTTAGTTATTTGCAACACCCAGTCAATATACAATGATGTCAAAAAAGCATAAACAAAACGCTCACATCAAAGACATGATTATGGGTTGCAACACCCAGTCAATATATAGTAATGTCAAAATATCATAAACCAAACACTCACATCAAAGTCATGACCATGCGTTACAACACCCAGTCATCCTACCATGATGTCAAAAAAGCATAAAGAAAACACTCACATCAAAGACATGATTAGGCGTGTTCTTCTCATCAAACAGCCAAGTGTGGAAACTCAGCTGTCCCTTGTGGGTGGCGGTCAGGTTAGCCCAGTCCACCCTGGACTGTAGGGGTGTGCAGACGTTCTCATTGTCCACAAACAACTTCTTCACATTGTTGTCAGTATCCTGTCTGAGGTAGGTCCCGGCTCCACCACACTCGTGGCCAGACCCACCAGAGTTCTTGACCTTGCCGGCGAAGGCCGAGTCGTCGTTGAAATGCAGCGCTACACGACCCCCAGCACCACCACCACCTCGGCAGCTGGCAGTACCTGATGAACACATGGACAAAAATATGCACAAATTGTTCCAGCGTATTTGAACTTGCATTACCATGACAGTGTCTTGCAGGTTTGGTAATAATATTCAGTTATTTCTTGTACATTTGAATCACAGAGAAATACTAGTAACTTTAAATATTACCAAAGCTGCATGTCATTCAACATTCCAAATAAATGGAGTATATTGTTGCAAAATCAAATATGCTGGAACAATAAGTGCAAAAAGTGCATCTTTTAGAGAAAAAATGATGTTTTGTTCATATTTAAATGGTACAACAGCAAGCTTTAAAGGATTAATTCCTCTGAATTTTTTAATAACCAAAATGTAAACGCCAAGAAATTGGTGTGTATTGCTTTGAGAGGCACACCAGCTTACCAGTGCCCCCAGCTGCTGGTGCTGATCCTCCTTGTGCATAGACTGTGCCGTCACCAGAGAGCGTGTTCACCTGCAACGCAATAGAAAATGAGCTGCATGAAAAGTCTAATAAAACATGAATCAATGGTTAGAAGTAATTTATACATTGTTTTACCTCAACAATAACAGTGATGAGATACCAGTAAGGACAATGGTTTCAAATTTACAGATAGGTGAATGCTTTTATATCACATTTTCTACAGATAGGTGAATGCTTTTATATCACATTTTCTATCTTCACATTACCGGTAATAAAATTTAAGTGGTAATAAAGTTTGATAATTATTATTTTTAAAGGTCAAGGGACTAGCTTTAAATGGGAAATTTCTATGGCACTATTCTTTCGACAGATTCTTAAAACAACACATCTCTAACCTTGACATAGACACTGCCTCCAGCCCCACCACCACCTCTGGGCCCCTGGGCACTGCCTCCAGTGACACGGAGCTCTCCATCAAACGAAAGACTGTCGGCAGCCAGCTCAATCACACCGCCTGGTAATCAGAGGAACACAGAAATGTGATATAGAGGATATTTCTTTGCTTTCAGCGTAATACATGTTGTACCTATAATTATTTTTTTAAGTCAGAAATTATATATTTTCACAAGCGCTTGTTGTGTTAGGAGCTCTAGATATCAAATCAAGTGCTCTAACTAGAGGGCTAACCAGGCCGCTTACACAGCTAATCACCTTAAGTTTGGTACAATTTGACACTTGCAGGGGAAACAAAACTTGTCCATCAATTGGAAAACGTAGAAGAGATGCAGATATGTAATGTTACGGTATCCACTCTTCGATAAGATTGGCATTCAGTTCTGTCTAAAGGAGCAAGAACATTTTCTCTCTACAAAGGTAAGTATATTCAGATTCTACCCAATGTTTTTTATCATAATCATCATAATAATAATTCAGAGGTAGTAACCCTTCTAAATAAAGTGAATAGAAATCATGTATTTCCGAAATTGAAATGACAACATAATCCAACAGTTTCCACCAAGCTGTTTTGAGACAAATTTAGATCTTAACTATGTATTTTTGTTAACAACCAAATAAACATAAACAACAGCTATGGTGTGCGATTTGCAAAAAATCGCATATAGAACTTAAAATTGAAATGACAATATAATCATACCTCCTTTTCCACCAAGCTGCTTGGGTGTAAATGTGCATCTTGTATCCGACGTGGAGCCACCACCAGACCCACCGTTTCCTCCGAACTCATTGGGCTCGTAGAGGGACCCGTAGTCGGGGGGTGGGCCTACGATATATTGGAATGACCCCTGACCCCCGGCCGCACCATTGCCACCACCAGAGCCCCCTCCTGCCTCGGTGAGGACACCATTTTGGGGCAAGGTTGCTGGGGCAGCGGAACTAGCGTTGATCATACTGGCAGCGTCTATCTGGATGGCAGCCCCCGTGGCATTGATCTTCACCCATGGTGCCTGTCAATGCAGTCATATAAGTGTCGCGTTCTGAGAAAACTGGACAAAATGCATGTGCGTAAAGTGTCATCCCAGATCAGCCTGTGCAGTCCGCACAGGCTAATCAGGGACAACACCTTTCCGCCTAAATTGGATTTTTGCTTAGAAGAGACTTCATTGAAACGAAAAATTCTATAAAAGCGAAAATTGTCGTCCCTGATTAGCCTGTGCAGACTGCACAAGCTAATCTGGGATGACAATTTACGCACATGCATTATGCCCAGTTTTCTCAGAATGCGACTCATAATGTATACATTGTATATACATTTCACAATCAAAACAAAAAGTTATGTCAACTGGACAACAACTGGGCTCGGTTGCTAAAAACTTTTTTAATAATGGGCAGATAACCGTCAGTTAATTTCAGACCCAAATAAAATTAAATTTTAAGAGCAATGTTATTATCAAACATATGCAAATGATTCGAGCATACCGATTTGTTACAATTAACACATATATTAAAGTATTAACATGTAAGTCACATAAAAATAACTTGATCAAAATTTAACTGCTGTTTGCTCAACTGAACGTTTCAGTTTTGAGCAAATAGGCCAAATATCTCAAGTATCTACCAGACTAATTGTTTAAAAAATACTTTTTTCTCTGGTCTACATTCTATTTTAATTTTATCTCTTTTAAAGTCCCAACCACATGTTCACAAAACAAATTGTAATGCAGTTAACATTTACATTAGGTAACTTTCCAATGTTCATTGTTTGTTTAATTACTGCAACTGTTCCCAATTTGCAACAATAATTGCACGTTAATATGTGCAATGTATAGAATACTACCGTAACTTCATGTACTTTTAAAATGGCGTCCGTTTATGAAATTCGTAAACGGAAAATTTCTGACTCAACTTGTGAAGTTGACATATTCAAAATCTCCAATTTTGGTACCAATTTATACCACCCGACTTATGAGCGGGTAGACTTATGACTGCGATTTTACGGTACCTCAATAACAGCACCAGCATGAAGTCTGATCAGATTGGCAATCTTCAGAATCAGGGAGGGTGTAAACTCATCAACATAGGCAGAAGAAATTTTGCCGTCAGCGTACACTTGCACGGTGTCAAAGGCAAATGTGAGTTTGGTGTGGCCACTAGTGAAACCCTGAGGATTAAGAATATATAGGTAAATTGTGCAGCATAGTTTTACAAAACAAATGTAATTCAGCAAAGATTTCATTATATAACTTATGCTTGATGAATTGTGTCGTGTTCTGAGAAAACTGGGCATAATGCTTGTGCGTAAATTGTCATCCCAGATTAGCCTGTGCAGTCCGCACAGGCTTATCAGGGATGACAATTTCCGCTTTTATGGAATTTTTCGTTTAAATGATGTCTCTTCTTAGCAAAAATCCAGTTAAGGTGGAAAGTGTCGTCCCGGATTAGCCTGTGCAGATTGCACAGGCTAATCTGGGATGACACTTTACGCACATGCATTTTGTCCAGTTTTCTCACAACAGACACAATAAAGCTCTGTAAGCGTTAAAAAAAAAGCAAGAGCCATAAAAATGCACCTAACAGTGATCTCCAGGGCACATATCCAATCCATCAAAGCTCATTAGTGAAAACTCAAGGAAATTCTTTTATACATTAAAATCCTTGGGTCTCTGGTTATTTTGTCTTTAGGTGTTTTTACATTCACACCTTTCAAACAAATCTTTATTTTCATACTTTTTATACAAGTAAATATTGCTAAAATGTTTTATCCCCAATCATGCTTCTACGTAAGCAGAAAAAAAAGTTATTTCTTATAGAAAAATTAAGAAAAAAAGATTTTCCTTAGAAGCTTTTGGAATAGCCACCCTGAATTTCAATAAAATCTAAAATGTTTATATCAATTTAAAGCCTATAATGAAAACATAACGCTGTGAAACAGCTTGACAAATATATAATTTACCAATCATAATAAAATTATTCTGTTGTTCATTTATAGTAAAAGCTAATAATCAACATCATGTGTTATATGAAGAAATGAATTTATGAAATGAATAAGTACTGTCCTTACATTTTCTCCGATGACAAAGTTGACCCCTTGGCCAAGACTCAGGTTTTTGACACCATTAATCTGACCATCGACGAAGATATCCGTGTACTTGAGGTCTTGGAAATACAGCTCTGAAAAAACATTATTCCATTTAAAATGCAATTACAACTTCACCAAAATCAAAACATTACAAATAGTTGTAGTTCTATATAGACTTAAACATTTCTTTAACTTCAATTGTATGTCAAATGTATACATTCATACTAAACACCATTCAGGTATAAACAAAACTAGAACAAACATTGACAATCATAAATACCCCATTTCAAGCAGTTGCAAAACTTAAGTATTTGTAAATTTAATCACAAAATTGTGTTGTTTGCTTCTTCACGTAGATCACACACGCAGACAAAACAAGAGATGTGTTTGTCAGAAACGCAATGCCACCTACTGCGCTGCTTTGAAATAGAATGTCTATTTATCATTTGGCAGGTNTGCGGACTGCACAGGCTAATCTGGGATGACACTTTACGCACAAGCATTTTGCCCAGGTTTCTCAGAACACGCCACATATAAACTGAAAAGCTAAAAGATTAAGACACAGAATAAGAAAGATGACATAATTGCTCCAGTAAATTAAAATTAATATAATACAAATACAGAATGTGAAATCTTTATAGCTTGCGATACAATAAACAAAAACAAAAAACATCATGCAAAATTGGCAGTAACTTTCAAAATTGATTAAAAATTGCAAAGCACAAATGAATCAGAGTAATTAAGTAAGTAAAAAGAAATTAATTTCCAACTTCTCATTTAACAGAATTACTTCAAACGTATTTTCCAAAATATAAGATGCAAAAGTAGTCGTCAGATTAATTTTTTTTTACTATTTTTAAATTTATAACAAATTATAACAAAATAAAGCAAACACAATATAAATCAGTGAATGTATACTTGAAAATATTTCATGATAGTTTATGTGTGTAATATTACTATGCTTCCTATATGTCGTTGAAATTCAAAAAATGATGGAAATTAGGGAAAGCATCTTATTATATATTGATGCAATTTATATTCTAATTCAGGAAAATACGGTATGTAAAATAGCCTTCATAAAAATCCAGATCTAACCTCTTCACTGATGTAGTTATTCTTGCAAACATAGTTCAGCCAAGTGTAGCCCGCGCTGCACTGCAGACATCGTCTGTAGGAGTCACACTTCTGACATCCCGGAACACATGCACCCGCCCCACCATTGGCAGATATCAGTCCGGTGCCTGGTAACCAATCAGCAGATGGGATGTTACAGGATGTGAACATAGCATTCACAAAGGGCGTAGAAATCTTCTTTGTATAGCTTTTTACTATGATGTGTTTTTACTATTTTCAATCGCTCATTGAGAGGAATGATGCAAATACATACAATTATAACTAATTTCATAATTTGTAACAATTTTAATTTTGAAAAATCCTGACATTGACTGAGCATTTTAAAACGCTAAACACTGATGCAAAATTGACAATATAGTGAATATAACAATTAACATTCAATTATTAATACCTTATTTAAAAATTTAAAACGTGTATTTTTCTTCACACCACTATAAAACAAAAACTTAAAACTTTCATCTATAGTTTCATACCTGCAAATTCTCCAGCTTCTACATAAATGGAGCCACCAGCACCACCACCGATGCCTTTTTCTGTGGCAGCCTCTCCATCAGCGCTAATGGTTCCATCGACCTCCACGAAGCCCGAGGCCTTCAACTCCAGCACACCACCACCACGTCCCACTGTCCCAGTACCGTCCGTACCACCTCCGCTGCCATATGCGGTGGGTTTCAGTGTGCTGTCGTGTGCCCAGCCTGAGCTATTGGTGCCCGTGCCATGACCCCCAAGTCCACCGTGAGAGCCCCCTGAGCTGCCCTTGACATTGCCTATACCTGCCCCAACACCACCACCCGGCAGGAATCCACCACTGGAGGCACTTAGGATGCCCTCGGATTCCACTGTGATGTTGATAGCTGCGTTGGAGGAAAATATACATTATTTATATTATATTAATATAATTTATATAAAATAATGCAGTTTTTTACCTTAAGCATAAAACAAACATTTATCTAGGACTTTTTTGTTTTATATAAATTACCACAGATGCCTCATATCATTTTAAATATTGTATACCGGACATCAGCCAATTTTATCAGAAATGTGCAAAGGTCCGGTGTCTTTTAAATGAATTGCTGACAATCTAAAAAAGACACTTACATTTTATTACTGCATAAGTTATTGATAATTGTTAAGTAAACGTTAATGTTTGTATGGGTACTCACCTGTCATTTTCATCTTGTTGACTTTCATTTCACCTCCACCTCTGATCATCAAATCTCCAGTAAGATTGACAGTAAGGAAATCATCATTTTCTGCCTTCCCGTTGAAGACAAAGGAGCCACCATCCAAGATGCTGATCGTGTTCAAATTGTACTTGATTGGCTGAAATTTGACATGAACAATTTATTGCCTCCTATATGTCGGTGAAATTTAAAAATGATGGAAATTAGGGAAAGCATCTTATTATATATATATATCATATAAATAACAAAATCACTTTTTTTGCACTAAATACCAAACACTTTTGTACTTGAAGGCTTTTAGGTATAATAGCAAGATGTGATTTTACTTCCTAAAACATTCCTATGTATTTTGCAATATGGAACATGCTAAAGTCTTTGTCTCTGATACAATAAATATCTAATATGCTTTGTGTGTCAATCCATCGTATGGACCCAATTTATGGGAAGCCATTTCTTTATAAAGGTAATAATCAACAATAATCATGACATCATTTTTCATTTGCAAACATGCTTATAGCAGATTCGACCTACAATATAGTACAGGGCTAAGTTGCTATTGTAAACAAGCTATTAAAAATGTAAAAATAAAAATAAAAAATTTAAACGATGTCTAAATTTGAAATGAAAAGGTTCATTTAAAAACAATGTTCAACTGTTTGACACATATTTTGCCTGTTATATTTATTTTACTGGTATATATGTCTTAAGGTCACAGCCTTTAAATAAGCTTAACTGGCAGTTTTTCATTTTAAGCAACTAGAGCCCATCAAAGTGGGTTGGCGTATGGGTAGTTTTTTTTTAGTTATTCATTCTTCAATGAAATTATTAGATACCTTGTAGTATGGATTAGACTTCTCAGCAGGGTAGATCTCGACTGACCCCCCACGGGAGATGTTGAAGGTCTCTAGCCCCAGGATGGTGCCACCGTAGTCTGCCACAGTCACGTCCTTCAGGTAGGTGTCAAATGGAAGGTTAACCTGGCCATTCTAAAAAAGAGAGATCAGCGATTACAATCCTGTAATATACCCTTTTGAGCTACGTGACACATAAATCCAATTTATCACATGCTATACCTTGTTTTCAATGTAATACAGACATTACGTATTTTTTTATATTACACATGTGTAATACAACATTTTTAAGCGTTTTCATTGGCTACAGAATCAATAACTAACCAATCGCATGGCTTTATTTTGGTAAAATGACGTCGTCAACATGACACGATAGTAAACAACTTTAAGATCTATCAGCATTTGTTTGGTCAATTAAGATGTATTTTATTTAGTTTAAAAGCATGTGATAAAAAAGATCTGACACTCATTGTAATATCATACCATATTTTATTAAACTCGCCCAGGAAATTCGTTAGTAAGCTCGCCAAAGGCTCGCTTACTAACAAAATTCCTGAATTTGTTTAATAAAAAATGGAATGATATGACAACTCATGTCAGATCCTATATGTCTCACACAGTACTTGATTTCTTTTGGAGAGATCTACAGAACGCTCCCACAATTGGGATCGAACCGTGACCCCCCTGTCGCTAGACAGACAGCATATCCACTACGCCAGTGCAAGGGGCAGAAAAAAAAAAATCTACATGCCCTCCTCTGAATATTAGGCATACAGAAATATATGTATTATTATGAATATAAGAAACAAATAAAAGAGCCTAAATACACTATAGAAATTAATAATATTTATTTCACATAAATCTGAACAAACATGTACAGGATGCAAGAGGTCATTTGCTACAAAATTGAATACTTTTAACAAACTAAAGGACTAAGGCAATGGTGCCCATTAAGATATTAAAAGGCTTTTAACTACTTTTGTTACCACTTTATAACTACAGTAAATACCACCCTTCACATAAATACCATGATACATGAATAAATACATGTTTTTATTATATGCTTTAAAGTGGTTTATAGAGAAATATCACTGAAATAAAACTAATATTTCACTGTTACAAACAGTGAAAATAAACAGTGAAAAATATCAATATTTTTCACTGTAAAATGACATCATTTTTTGACGAAATGACGTCATTATTCCACCGAAATTCCTCAGTTAAACTCTTAACAATGTAAACAAGAAACCGTTGGAGACGGGTGATGCTCCCCAAAGTTGTTTTTTTCACAATATTGCACTATATAATTAGATAAAAGGAAACGTCTTGAGGGGCATAACTTTGGACAAAATAATACAATGGATGGTTTAGCAACTTAAAAATTTCAAAGGGCCATAACTCTCTAAATAAATCATCTAACCTGAACCCACTTATAACATGCGCATCTCCTCAAGGTAGTTAAGCTTCCCATAAAGCTTCATTGAATTCCAGTCAGTAGTTGGAGAGAAATAGCCCGGACAAGAATTGCACTATATGTACAGTTTATAGAAAATTTCAAAGGGCCATAACTATGTGAAAAATTATCCGACCATAAACGGCTGATAATATTCACATCTTCTGTTGGTAGTGAAGCTTCCCATAAAGTTTCATTGAATTCCCGTAATAAGTTGCTTAGAAATAGCTCGGACAAGAATTGCACTATATGTACAATGGACAATTTCAAAGGGCCGTAACTCTGTGAAAAATCATCCGACCATAACCGGCTGATAATATGCACATCTCCTGTTGGTAGTGAAGCTTCCCATAAAGTTTCATTGAATTCCCGTAATAAGTTGC
>VMBQ01000188.1:203320-227524 GCA_007657795.1 Dreissena rostriformis
TAAAGCTGTGTAAACAACACACAGTTATAGTATAACTCTGCCAAATTTACACAGGGTTAACACATATTTTTAAAAAGAGACAGTCACATAGCTGTAGTAAATAGGTGGGTGTTGGCTGCTCTCCCTCCCCGAATGACCTAGATCTTGTCAGTTATCCGACAGTCTAGCAGATATTTGGCAAGGGCAGAGAAGACCGGGCCCCTAGCTGCTCCCTTGGGGTCTAGCACGTTGGTAAGGTTTAAAACTAGTCCATGGGAGTGCAATGCAGCTTCGAGGTGGTCCCTCTGCACCTTATGGTTAGGACAGTGCAGCAGCATGTGGGGCGCAGTGAGGGGTTCCTGGCACCTAGGACATGCGGGGTCTATACCGAGGACATACTTTCCCGCGCCACCGGGTAATAGGGTGGTTCCCATCCTCAGGCGCGTAATGGCTCTGTCAAGCACAATGCTTGCTGAGTATCTGTCAGGCGGCCTGAGGGTTTTCGCGGGTCTGTTAAAAGTATGTCGACGGGAAGACAAATTGTCGGTCCGGAGACTCCACTCACCCACGACAAATTTCTTTGTCAGGGAGTAGATCTCAGTAGGCGCCAGGGGTTCCCCAGCATCTACGGTCCCCCTCAAGAGGCCCTCCTTGGCCCCCCTGTCGGCCTGCTCATTCCCACTGATGTTGACATGTGCTGGACACCATACTAATGTGACCTTTAAAGATTTATCTAGGCACTGTTGATGAAGTTCTAAAATGCTAGCTAAAATATCAGGCCTAGATCTGCTATTTCTGTTTTTTATAGACTCAAGAGATGACATTGAGTCTGATAAAATAGCAGTTTTAGTAGGTTTATTGACCAATATCCAGCACAAAGAGTATTTAATTGCCAAAAGTTCTGCTGTAAAAATAGAGAGATTGTTGCTGAGCCTGTGCGTTTTGGTAATATTTTTGGAAGGAATAACAAAAGAGTTGGCTACCAAACCAGAGTTAGGGCATTTGGAGCCGTCTGTATAGATTTTTAGATGCTCAGCATACTTATTGTCTATGAGTGAGAGAGCTTCTGACTTGATGAGTTGTGGCAAGTCAGTTTTCGTTATTTTATCAGAGAGTGATAGGTCAACATCAATGGGTCCAAGCGTCCAGGGGGGGGTCTTGGATGGCCTCAGGTCTGCTACAGGTACCTTGTCGAGGCCGGCACTCTCAACAAGGGTCTTAATACTCGCACCGAATGGTAGGGCGACATGCTTACGCTTAAGTATTTTCCCCTTGATGAAGGTGCCAGTCCCGACAAGTTTGTTTACAGGGTTTGAGCCATGTCGAGACTTAGCCCTGGCCCAGAAGTTAAGGGACTGTTGTTTCCTGCGCAAGTCAAGAGGCAGCACACCGGCCTCCTCTTCTAGCAGTGCACCCGGTGTACAGTTTAAGGCCCTCAGAGCTATCCTAAGGGCTTTGTGTTGAATGGCATCAACCATTTTTAGGGCGTTTGGCGTAGCACATGCATAGATTTGGGCCCCATAATCTAGCTTTGGACGTATAAGGGACTTGTAGAGAGTTAAGAGGCTATTTTTATCTGATCCGAAACCTGTGCCTCTTAACATTCTCATTAAATTTAAGTCCCTTTCGCACCTTTCTGCCAAATATTTGAAGTGGTGAATGAAATTTAACTGTTTATCTAGGTACATACCTAGAAATTTCACCACTTTTTCAAAGATAATTTTGGTGCCGCCTAAATTTAGGTCCAAAGAGTGCTGTTTTTTGTCGCCAAATAATACTCCTACTGTTTTGGTTGGAGAAATTTTAAATCCCCATTCAATAGACCATTTCCAAATGGAGTCTAAGCCTGCTTGAGCCCTCTTCTGCAGGCGTAACATGTTAGACCCCTTTAACCAAGTGCCTGAATCATCGGCAAACTGGGAGATAACCATTCCTGAGTCTTTTACGGCATCAGGTAGGCCGTTTACGATGAGGGAGAACAGAGTTGGGGATATTACGGACCCTTGAGGGGTGCCGCGGTCAGTTATGGCTTCCTCTGATAACTCCCCATCGACCCGGACCTGGATTTTGCGACCCTCTAGGAAAGCTCTGAGGTAGTGAAAGCAGTATCCAGTGATTCCATAGTCAGCTAGCTTTTTTAATATGCCAAAGGTCCATGTTAAATCAAAGGCGGCCTGAAGGTCCAAAAAAATTGCTAGTACTGATTGCTGTGACCTATATTGTCTACACAAGGTTTTTCTATGATTTGACTTAGTGACCTAGTTTCTGACCCCAGATGACCCAAATACAATCCCAATCCAGATTTCTTCAAGATAAACATTCTGACCAAATTTTATAAAGATTGGATGAAAACTGTGACCTCTATTGTCTACTCAAGGTTTTTCTATTATTTGACTTAGTGATCTAGTTTCTGACCCCAGATGACCCAAATACAATCCCAACCCAGATTTCATCAAGATAAACATTCTGACCAAATTTCATACAGATTGGATGAAAACTGTGACCTCTACTGTCTACACAAACAAATTGTTGACGGAAGCACGGACGGACGCACGCAGGCACGACGGACATCACACGATCACATAAGCTCACCGTGTCACTTCGTGACAGGTGAGCGAAAAACTGCTACATTTTATTATCTTTCTTGGTGCAAAGTAAAATCTACAGCGTGCATTTCATTTGAAATTTTGGAAGACTTATCATCAAGATAAAAAACAAAAGAGTACTGACACAATGTCATGATTTTAATAAAAACTTAGAACATATAATACACTTCAATATATTGAAGTGTTAATGCAAAATTGTGTTTTCTTCCAACAAATTTTAATCACATACATAGAAAGTCAGTATGTTTTATCTGCGTCTGTTAATTTTCATTTACCGCCATATTCAACAAAATTTCAGTCATATAATTGCTGTCAGTTAACAGATTCAAACTTTTCCTAGGTTATCTGGTTCACCAGTACAAAGTGCACATATTTATACCGGTAATTGTCAACTGCCCTACTTAACCCTTTTCCGCTCTTAAGCAGAGTGAAAATGGCTTTTGCAACCATCCTAAAACCAGAACAGCCTGCGAGGAACTCGCAGTCTGTTCAGGTTTTATGCTGTTTGATGTTCATCAGTATCTCAAGTATAGAAATGGAGCCTTTAAAACTTGAATCTATTAAGAAAAGTCTCAAATTTATTTCAATTTTCTATAGGACTACAAACTTGTCAAAGTGCGTATCTGAGAGGTAAAGGGTTAAATCAGAGGTAGATTGTGAATTCCATGACGACCAAAACGCGCACAAACGGCTGGGCCAGTCACCAAACCCACGAATTTTAGTCAAGCGCTCTATCACTTGAACTAGCGTACCCAGCCGTTTGTTTTATCAGAATTCAGACATAATCAGACAATGACTCATTTCTCCAGGCAATAATTTTCTTAGCAATTTTCTGAACCTCATTGTAATCCAGAGATAATTTCCTTATCAATGTTTTGTACCTTTATGTAATCCAGCGTTACGTGGCTAGAAGAGTTCACAGTTTTGTTGAAGACGCGGACAAGGGGTGGGTAGGCTCCTGGCCAGATCCATGCAACTCCGCTGGCCTTGGGATAGTCAGGGTAGGTGTCTGTCAGGTTCCTGGAAGGGTACATTAGTAATGTGTGTCATATACTCTTGGCGATTTCATAAGAGCTTAATAGAATAATAAAAAAAAAAAACAAGGATTTTTTTCATATTTAACAAAATGCTAGATGTTTAAATTAAGATACTCAACAAATAATAAGAACAAAAATATCAGTATTAAACTTAGATACCATTTACCTGGTCACATCTACAGCATTATAAGGTCTGGTTGTTGTTACAACTGGCTATTTAAAAAACTTACCCAACATGTACTAAATAATTAATAACGATTTCACATTTTTGCTAAATGAACTGGTTACTTACATCTCTATCCAGTCCCATCATTTTGTGAAATGAAGCAATGAAAGCATTGATGATACGTACCTATATGGATTCTTAGGCTCAAAGCCCTTGTTGTTGAGGTACAAGGTGCGGTTGTCCTGGAAACCAGCAGGTGTTACGCCATTTATATAGTCTGGTAGCTTGTGGATGTACACCGTGCCTGGACCTCCTGGCTCAGACTTGCTACCACCGGATCCACCATGATTGAGGAAGTCACCTGGAATACCAGACACATATAGCACCATGGGACTTTTAACTATTTTGAAGATATCATCAGTTTACAAATGTTTTTTGTTTTTTGTTTTAATAAAATTTGTCAAGAAATTAGGAAATTGCTGAAATTATATCATTTAAATGTATGAAAATTAAATTGGCACCTATATTTAATATAATGCTTTAGAACAGACTCTGCGAAACCCCTCAGAAAAATCTGTCAAAAAAATATAATGTCTGACCAATTTTGCGTGCTGTCTGACAAAAATGTCTGACATGAAATTAAAAAGTTCATATTATTGACATACAAGATTCCACAGGTCCGTTAGAGGTTTTGAAGGGTCTGAATTATCATATGTGGATAGCTATTTAAATAAAGAAAAACAAGAGATGTGATTGTCAGAAACACAATGCCCCCTACTGCGCCATTATTTTGTTTGTTTTTTGTTGTTGTTTTTTTCACCATTGACCTTGAAGGATGACCTCGACCTTGACCATTCACCACTCAAAATGTGCAGCCCCATGAGATACACATGCATGCCAAATATCAAGATGCTATGATCAATATTGCAAGAGTTATGACCAATTTTTGAAACATAAACGCAAGTGTGAAGGAATTTCAGAAGGACAGACAGACAGCCGGACGGACAGACGGACAGTGTGATCACTATATGCCACCCTACCGGGGGCATAAAAATGTAGCAAAAAAGTACATATACGAGAATTGAATGGCATAAATAAATTGTCCTAGACTCCTTTTCTAATTCACTCACCAACATAGAAATTGTACATGAAGTAGAGAGCGACACGGCCGCCACCACCTCCACCACCGTGTGACGCCAAGTTGCCGTCATATCCGGCCCCACCAGAGGCGTCGATTTCACCGTTCCCGTCAATGGTGTACGTCTCAATGTGGATGGAGCCACCACTGCCACCACCAGCTCCCACGGACCTCCATTTTCCTCCGAGGGCCACCAGGAAACCGTCCACTGTAAGCGTATGGTTCACTCGCAGGTACAGCCTTCCACCACCTATACCAGCCTGGTGGGGGAATATGGCGTGGCCACCATTTTTGCCGAACTGTGTGGGATAAAGGAAGTTGTCATGGGCACCACCTGCGTAGGCTTCTGTCTCTCCTCTACCACCATTACCACCGTGACCACCTCCAGAGCTGCCTCCAGAGTGGCCGCGTCCGGCACCAACACCTGCAATTATAAAATAATTATCAGAATCTTTGTTTGAATGTTTGTTATCTTTTGAGACTTTTTCTTTCTGTCTCCTTTAAATCATACATTAATTAAGAGGCCAAAAAAGTGTCTTGTGTTGCAGTCAAATGTATAGTATTATGTCCCAAATTCAGAGCAGATTAATTAATCCTACTATAACTTAGCCCTACAAAGGGAAAAAAAATTACATTAGAGCCTATCGCTAACTTAATTTCAAATTGTTAATCATGTCAGATACATTACTCAAATTGCCTATTTTTGTATTAATTTCTTATTTTGCTAGATGTTTGATTGTGGTTCGCAAAAGTAAGCAAGTTTCTAACCCTCGTGCTGAAGGTTATATGGACATCCCTCCGTTACTGACAGCAACCCATATGGCTCAATGGTGACATTCATATAGTCCAGCATTAGGTCATTGGACATCAGCTGTAGTAGGATAACGGCAATGAATCGCAGTTCTGATTAGAACAAAAAATGATACAACAATTTATTTTTTTACAAGAATCATAAATAATGGTACAAATGGGCCTATCATTTAAATTTCATCAAGTTTATGTGATCTATACTTTCACCTCATTTACTTTACCAGTTACATAGATGGGCACAGAGGTTTATAGCATTGTAAAATTATTTACAAAAACCATTGAACTGGGATTTTTTTCTTATTCTTTCCCACTCATAATCAAAATGAAAATGGCTTGATGTAACCAGCATAAAACCAGAACAGCCTGTGGCTTGATGTAACCAGCATAAAACCAGAACAGCCTGTTAGTAACTAGCATGCTGTTCAGGTTTTATGCTGTTTGCTGCTCATCATCATAAAATAAAGCCTTTTAAACTTGAATCTGTTCAAAAAGGTCTTTGATTTTATTGGATTTGAAGTAGAAATGGAATTCAATATCAGCCTAAAAAATCCAACAAAATAACCCATTAAAACATGCCCTTGCTCCCGATCTGATTGTGAGGCTGGTCCCCTTGAGTGTGGTGAGGGCCTCATCCTCCGTGAACACAGACACCCCTCCGAACGTCTTAATGTCCAGGTTGTTGATCTTGTTGGTGGTCGGAGTGTGGTGGTCAATGGTCAGATTACACCTGGCGTTCACAGTGATGTTCTCCATGCTTCGGAAGTGTCCTGATATTAGAAACATTGCTTCAGGTTGAATGCTCTTTTTTTCTATTCTTTAATACTACCATAACTACTGCTCTGTTTTTTATTTTAACTCAAAACTGGTGAGGCACTTTCAACCAAGAATATGTAGAAGAGAAAATATAATTCATTTAACATTATACATTTGGACGGGATTAAGATTAGGAAATTACTATATAATATTATTATAATTTAATAATGCTATGGCCTCGCGTGATGACAATATTATACGAAATATTGCCATGTATACATGTATTTACTATGCCTTCGAAAGACGTAAAATGATGTTGTTAACTTAAACACTTGTTTTGCTGTACCACTGTTGAATTATATATGTGTTCACATTGATATTATATCTATACGCATTTTGTATGTGATTATGTTTATGCAAGGGCCGGTGGCCGTATAGCAAATAAACCTTACTACTACTATAATATAGTAGATTGTCATCTCAACATTTTTTTCCATAAACTGTTCTGCAAATTGTATGGGCATGGCAAAGACATGAAGATATTATAATTGTTTTAGTTTGAACCTATTTATTTTATCTTGATTGTATCAAAAGCCTGGAACTTATAACAACACTCACAAGTCCATTTCTGGGGTAGAACCATTACTTGGTGCCAGAGCTCCATATAAGACCCGTATTTGCTTATAAACATATTTCAAATTATAGAAAATGAATTGAAACCGGATTAAGTTAATTAAACATTGGATTAAAATGAATTAAATTGGATTTAAATGAATAGTTTACTAGATTAAGAACCAAATATTAATTTAAATAAAAGTAAATGATGGATACCTTTAATGTACATATCGATGCCTCTACAGTCAAGCTCAGGTGGCAGATTGACATCTGAACTTCTCTGTGACAACACGGCAATGGTCTGAAGAACGCGGCTCTGGGTATTCTCATACTTCTGAGTCTGACGGACGGTTATCCTTCCTTGGTCATCACCATTGATTTGATGGGCAGTCAAACTCATGTTCGTGCCATCCATATTGAGGGAAGCTCCACCCAAAATGTCCAGCTGTAAAATTGGAGTATTGTCCATAAAACATTACAGAAACTTAGCATAGCAACGTGTGTTTGTGACAACTTAATGCAAAGTAATACTGAAGTTTGTGCAGACCCGGCTTCCACATTAACATATTCAGCACTTTCAAAAGTTAATAATTTGCTTATTAAATTTCATAAAAGATCATATCATGTATTATATGTTTAACCCTTTGAGCGCTGGAACCGGATTTTGAAGGCCTTTGCAAACAGTTTGGATCCAGATGAGACGCCACAGAACGTGGCGTCTCATCAGGATCCAAACTGTTTGCTATTCTGATAGTATTCTTTGAAAAAAAATCCGANCTTCCACATTAACATATTCAGCACTTTGAAAAGTTAATAATTTGCTTATTAAATTTCATAAAAGATCATAACATGTATTATATGTTTAACCCTTTGAGCGCTGGAACCGGATTTTGAAGGCCTTTGCAAACAGTTTGGATCCAGATGAGACGCCACAGAACGTGGCGTCTCATCAGGATCCAAACTGTTTGCTATTCTGATAGTGGTCTTAGAAAAAAAATCAAAGAAAATGCTAATTTTAGAAATTCAGCAGACGACATTTTAGCAGACGACAAATTTCCCAGCATGCAAAGGGTTAAAGGCCTTCCCATTGAGAACCCAATTATATTGAGTTTCTCTCCAAAATAAGTAAATACATGTATTTATATATGAATGTATGCTTATTCTTTCTCTCAAAATAATATGTTAAAGACATTTTGGTTTTGTTCATATGTATTAAAAATCCAAAAAATTAGCACCTGTATGCAATTAACAATGCATTTTAATTATTTATTTGTAAAATGTACATCAATGTACAACCGTGGGCATAATGTCTAAAGTATGTAGAACAAAACGAAAACTAAAAAAAAAAAACATCAACTATCAGCATGATCCAATGCAACATGATCTTTTGCTGTTGTTTTAACTATCTGAACAACTTGTTTCCAGAAAGTGGTTCAAACCTTGTCAAACACAAAAGCCTTGGTTGTGCCCTCTGGCAGAATGTAGGCAGTGCCTTTCTCATTGCAGTACGGGGTCTGTGTGGTAGCTGTAGGGTCCTCTCGCACAAATATCTCGATCTCACTCATCGCCACGTGACTTCCTGTTGCCTTCAGCTTGACAATGATCTGACAAGGGCAAAGTATACAAACACATGTGTCACGTTCTGAGAAAACTGGGCATAATGCTTGTGCGTAAATTGTCATCCCAGATTAGCCTGTGCAGTAAGCACAGGCTAATCAGGGACGACAATTTCCGCTTTTATGACATTTTTTGTTTAAATGAAGTCTCTTTTTAGCAAAAATCCAATTTAGGCGGAAAGTGTCGTCCCTGATTAGACTGTGCGGACTGCATAGGCTTATCTGGGACGACACTTTACGCACATGCATTTTGCCCAGTTTTCTCAGAACACGCCACATATGACATTCCATGCAGTGATTTTGTTATTGGTGTCTTATGTTAAGAAAATATATAAACTTACTCATTATTACTTTTTATGGTTTAAAGTGATAAAATGATACAGTAGAAACAAACCATGTGGTAGTTTTAATGTCTTGTTTCGATTTAGGGTTTTGAATGATACAAAATCAAATCAGAACCACAGTGTAGTTATAATCATTTATTCACTTAATTTAAATTTAAATCTCTTAAACTAGCACATTCCTTTTTGGTTCAATTTTGTTATAATATTTTGTTATGGAGCATCTAAGCATATTTCAACATTAAAACACTTTAAATTAGTCATGTCCACTACCAATTGGATACATATTCAAACCACTTGTGCAAGCTAAACTTTCCATCTAAAATATTAATTTAACTAATCTTAGTGAGTCTGAGGAGTAACTGGTTGGGTGGAGGTGGCATAGCTTAAGTAGAATACAAGTAGTAATGCCAAATCTAAAAAAAAAAATCGCCATGCCATGCATTCCTCAATTTTTATGATTACACAAATCTAAGTCAAACGTTATTTTCTTCTGCCTTTATTGCCAAATTTAAATCCCTGTATATTGCCAATTCTAAAGTGACACAAAAATCATGAATGTTCATAAAACATCGTAATCACCTTGTCGACGTTGTCTTTGATCTCCACGAGTCCATACTGATGTGCCTCGAACTGTGTTTGGCAGTAGTCTGTGGACTCGAAGCCAGCCGTTCTGTTGACTGCAGCAGCACCTTTCAAGGAGGTGTCCACTGCATAGTAGGTCACCAGTGAGTTAAAGTATGCATCTCTGGAATGAAAACATAATAAATATTATTCGAAAGGAAGTCATTAAAATGGAATGTTTTCCATTATCTGCTCTCCATATTCACATAATATTTATTAAATGAAATGAACATATCAAAAACATACATACACTTATCCAATCTTTGATAAAACATTTAAAATAATAAAAGTTTTAAAACATGCATATTGAAAACTGAGGAATTTTAGTTATGGGTCCAATGTTAGAATGCAGAAAAAAAAATCATACTTCAGGAACTATTAAAAGAAAAATACCATAAGTTTGAACTAATTTATATATAAAGGAAACATACGGTGAGGTCAATGTGTAGTTCGTAGTGCAGACTGGATAAATCTTGATGTACTCCACAAAGGTCTTAAACGGCAGGTCAAAGGTCAAGGTCGCTTGACTGGCACGTGCCATGAACCACGAGCTGGTATCCGCCTGGAGGTCAGTGAACATGTGGCTCAGAGGCCAGGTCTTACTGAAGTAGTACCAGTAGTAGCTGGAATAGGCGTTATAGGTCTCCGGGTTGACATCTGAAGAGACATTGATTCCGCTGTACGTCTGGAAATACTTGTCCGGGAACTTGCTAGTCTTGAAGTAACTTCCCGTCAAGTTGAGCCTCTCCACTTCAGCTATGCGATTGCTTGCAGTGTTTCCCCCGTTGTCCAGTCTCAGATGTCTGTGTGTGGCGTTCCCGCTGTGATCCTGGATGTAGACAGTTCCAGACCCGCCATACTGGTAGGGTCCCTTGCCCCCAAACACCAAGTATGTGCCAGTGAAATGGTTCTGAAGTTTATGGTAGATGGCGATTCTTCCACCACCACCACCTCCACCCAATGTTCCACCTGTAAACATTACATAACCAAGATATGAAAGCATGTTTCATGTTATAAAATTGCAGGACTAAACAAACAAATACCAAATAACTAACATTATGCTTTTGAAATGTGTATCACCTTATCAAATTAAGCAGACAGGACATACACACTGACAGTGTGTCTTTTAATTATGGCTTATATATCTTCTGCAATTAAAGTGTTTAATTTAAATCACATATTTTACATAGTGACAACATTAGTGAACTTTGATGGCACATGTGACAAGTGCAGTTGTACATGTAAATTCTTAATCTTCACAGGCCAGGAATTGGAGAAAACCACACAAGATGAAATCTTACAGATCTGCAAACGAAATAATGAAAAACTAACCATTTCCACCAGTGACTTCTATAGAGCCTGTCCCATCCAGATGGTTTACATCCAAATACAGAGAACCACCCGCACCACCACCTGCCTTGCTGTTGCCAGCTGATTCACCGTTACTATGGAGACGACCTTCTACACGCAATTCATCCTCGATATACAGATACATGATACCTATAGGAGTTCAATAAAAGAATTTGAAATATGTTCGTTAGCCTTTGAATATGCAGTTTGCCAAATCATCTACAAAATTTATGCATTCAGGACCACAGGAGGGAAGCCCAATTTTTTTTTTTTTTTTATATATGCTAAAATAGCGACTCTATTATAGCATATATATATAAAAAATAAACGAGAGATGTGTTTGTCAGAAACACAATGCCCCCTACTGCGCCGCTTTTATTTTTTATTTTTTTTTACCTTTCACCTTGAAAGATGACCTTGACCTTTCACCACTCAAAATGTGCAGCTCCATGAGATACACATGCAGCCAAATATCAAGTTGCTATGATCAATATTGCAAAAGTTATCACGATTTTTCGAAACCTAAACGCAAGTGTGAGGGAAGGACAGACAGACGGACAGTGCGATAACTATATGCCACCCTACCGAGTGCATAAAAAATACGGGCTTCCCTCCTGTGTTCTGGACTACTGTCAGGTAATTTTAGTCACAAAATTGACACAAGTTCATTTGCGAGGTTTAAGTTGAATTGTACATCTATGCCAATAAATGCAAATATCAATGACATTTAACAGTAACAGAGAGGAATCATATCTATATAGACGCTAACTTCATTAATATTTACCAGCTTTTAGCTGTACAATAACATGAATTCGATGAAAAATTTAATAATGGGCATGCAATGTTGTGCAATTCTTGCATTAAACCCTTCCCCACTCAGAGGCAAAATGTAAATGGCTATATGCAAACAGCATAAAACAGAATAGCCTGCAAGTAACTCGCAGGCTGTTCAGGTGTTATGCGGTTTGCTGCTCATCAGTATGTAAGGGTCGGAAATGAAGCCTTTTAAACTTGAATGTATTCAGAAAAGTTGTTAATTTAATTTGATTTTCTAATTAACTACAAATGCGTCTCAATGCTTATATGTGTCGTGTTCTCAGAAAACTGGGCATAGAGCTTGTGCGTATATTGTCATCCCAGATAAGCCTGTGCAGTCCGCACAGGCTAATCTGGGACGACAATTTCCGCTTTTATGTAATTTTTTGTTTAAATGATGTCTATTCTTAGCGAAAATCCAGTTTGCCGGTTAGGCGGAAAGTGTCGTCCCGGATTAGCCTGTGCGGACTGCACAGGCTAATCAAGGACGACACTTTACGCACAAGCATTATGCCCAGTTTTCTCAAAACATGACATATACACATATGAACAGTAAATGGGTAAATATCATCGCTTACCTCCTCCTCGCCCACCACCACCATTGGGAGCATTTCCACCTCCGCTGCCTATCTCTGTGGGCTTGTAGATTGAGTCATACGCCAGCGAGGAGTAATATCCAGACAGTGCCCGACCACCGCGACCTCCGTGACCTCCACCTGACCCTCCAGACTCATTGACGTGGATATTACGACCAGCCCCTGGCCCCTCGCCACCGGGGTAGCCAGTGAAGTCAGCGTGGAATTCACCTGAGTTCAGAACATAGCAATGTGAAATGGTAGCAAACCAATTATAGGATCAATATAACTAGAGGCTAAAAATAATATGTTTAAAAAATACATTTTTTATTTTATTTTTTTCTATATAAATCAGCAGAATCTATAATAAGTTTATATCTTAATAATGGATAACACTAGATAAAATATATTTTATATTGCATATTATGTTCTATTAAATTTGATCTTGATAGCCCATAGGATTAAATATTCTATTATACACTGGTATACACCATAACATTCAATTAAAATCTTAAATATAAACATTGAGAGGATCTTTAATCTTGGCTAGTACTATTTGAAACAGAAATGTTTATTTAAAAACTGCTTCACACATGTTTTTTACTACAAAATAGATGGAATATTTGAAACAATAGGCCATACCCGATAGATCAACAGTGACGTTTGTAGCATTCAGCTGCAGGTTGTTGGACCTCACGTAGCCATTACCATTAATGACCAGCCTTGTAACGTAAAGCTTCATCTGCAATTTAGCCGCTAGGGGCTCGAATTTTCCTCCAGCACGGACTGAGATATTTGTTGCCTTTATTTCTCCAGTTTTGTATCCGTCAGAATTGGCATGAGACCAGATGTATAGTTCTCCATTGTTCTCCACGGTTATGACGTCCATCCCTTCCACAGTGCCGTTGATTTCAGCCCACACTTCTCGGATGATGACCTTCCTGGGAACTTCAATTCTGCTTGCTCTGAAATATTTGAAGAACAGAATTAGTTAAGATGAATTTTTAATGATTTAAAAAATTAATTAAAAAATATTACTGATTAAACAAGAAGATAGACATTTCCGTTTAAATATGGAAATCGAAGGAAATATATTTATAAGATTTTAAGCTATGTTGCAATAATATATGAATTATCAAGAGAAAAGATGAAATATACTTAATGCTCTTTTTTTTTGCTGAAAGTAACCGGCACGATATGATTGTCTTTTCAACTATTCAAGGAATTATTAACACAGGAGTACATACCTGTAAGAAGCAAGGTTAACTGGCAAGTAGGTGTCAACTTCCGTGAGGCCAAAAGTTTGGTTCTTCCCAGCATGCAACACTCCACTCCGATCGCCCCAGAGGAAGTCAACCCTGACATCAATTACTTGTTTCTCAGTGTCACTCAATATGGCCACGTGAGCATTTCCCCTAACGTCCAGCTGTTTAAACCTGTACTGCAGAGCTTCGTGATACAGCCAAGTTACACCTCCCGCATAGGAAATATCCCCGTATTCACCGCCTAGCAAGCTTCGTAGATCACCCTCATTGTAGTTGGAGGAGCGTGGGTACGCATGACCGTTGTTGTTGATCGTCATCTTCTGATAGGCAAGTGTTCCATTATCAAACTTCGAGTCCAGATACGCTGTTCCAGCCCCTCCAGTTTCGCTGTTGCTTACACCGCCGTATGCATTCATGGTGATGTTGAACTTAGCGATATTATCGCACTGGACCGAGATCCTCCCGCCCGCTCCACCACCGCCAGCAGCGCCCGCAGGCCCTCCACCGTTACCACCATTGGCCTCGATGGTGCCGCGACCGACGATTTCCTCGCAAGTGATCCATATAGAGCCACCAGCACCGCCACCTGAGCAATAACAAATCAGCTATGTAATAATGAATCAAATATAACTCTTCAGTGATGGTAATGTACATTGGACTTTAAATTTTTTGAAATTGTTCACAGTTAAGCTAAGCTACATGTATGACATCAAGTTATACTAATGGGTTTGAAGACAATAATCATAAGTCACAGTCTTTAAACTGTGTACTTAACATACAGCTTCAACATGTTCCAACAAGTAAGGTTTGATTTATTTATATAATATATTAATGGATGTTATATTTGTCTACATCGCATGTCGGTATACTTTAACCCATTTATGCCTAGCGTCTAGAAAAAAGGCCTTGGCAAACAGCGTAGACCCAGATGAGACGCCGCATGATGCGGCGTCTCATCAGGGTCTGCGCTGTTTGCTTAAAGGAATTTCTGTAAGAAATATTCTAAATATAGAAATAAATATACTAGACATCCCTAATTTTGGAAATAAATTGATCCAATTTAGAAGGATGGGAGAGTCCACTAGGCATAAATGGGTTAAGCAGGTTTTGTTTACATTTTATACTCAATACAAATGACAAGTAAGTAAGAATCACCTGAGCCCCGATCAAATCTTTCATCGGGGGGCATTCCATTGGCTGCTATGAGACCGTCAATATCCACGTGACGACTGTTAACAACCAGGTAGCCACCACCAGCGCCACCTAGTGTCTTGTAGATCATCTGATTGCCATGCTCCTTGTCACCCAGATACAGTTCACCTAGAAACAGATCCAAAGTCGAAATTGTCTCTTTTTTCCTTTCTTTAAAATTTGACAACAAATCCCTAAATAACACATCAGAAGTGACCAAAGTTGAAAATTTGTAATTATTTGTGTGTACATCTGCTGTGAATGTAATAACAATTTGAAAAATCAACATTTTTTTTTGTCCAAACTATTTACATCAAGACATCTGACCCCAAAAATAAGAATGCTCTTTGTCTCAAACTTAATCTCCGCTTAAAATATCAACCAATGAGATAGTTTCAGAGCATTAATTCCATTGGTTTAATATTTAAAAATAAGTCTAAGATTTAACCCATTAATGTTGGTAGTCATGGGACCTGGACTATTGTAAGATAACTCAATTTAATTAGATAATCAGTAACAGATTATGATCAGACCTTACCAACACTAAAAATCAAACATGACCTTGTTAGGTTTTGTTTTTTTCTTTACATAAGGACCAAAATACTCGTCGCACTACCCAATTAACAATTCAGAAAGCAATCAGGATCGTAAGTACAGCATAGCAAAATAAAGTTCTGATTCCAATCGTAAAAATAAAAAAAGCATGAAAGTATCTCTGAAATAAAAATTATATCTTATTGTACACTCCAATCTCTGGACTCACCATAGTAATGTCCATAGCCCCCTGCTGAGCCATGCCCAACAGGGTTATACAGGGAGTCGTACCCGGTTCCCACCTTGCCCAAGCTTGAACCACGACCACCACTGCCACCATGACCAGCACCGCTACCCCCAGTGAGCGACCCTATAAAGTGGTCAATAAAGTGTAAAACATCACTTCCAGATCCAGGAGGGTAAACTATAAATTATTCCATAAAACATGATCTTTAAAAATAACATCAAATCAGCTCTTTCTTTTCATGTCATACAAGTGATTAAGAATAAAACAAACAATATAAAAGAATATATTATTTACTTTAAATTATATTCGACATACATGTGATAGTGGAACAACATTTGTGCCCACAACTTCTTCCATCTTTAACTAAGTCTAAATTACGATTGTATTATGTGAGCTTTGATTTCTAGGTTCAATAAATCAGATCAAGACTAAAATTAACTGAACAACTTTAGTGAGACCAGAAAATACTCTGCTTTAGTGAATACTTCAAACTAATGTCTGGGACCAAAATATTTTTAAATAACACGAAAATACGTATAAATTGTTAGTTGCAACGATAAGGTACCAGGACTATAACAAATCTTTAGAATGAGCTAAATTTCACCTTTGGAAAAAAGCAAACCACATGTTTGTCATATTTGGACTTGCAATTGCACTTAATTCTATTTTAAGATTAGGAAAAAACAAACTTAAGATTGTTCAAAGTGTTCGGCACAAGGTCTGTGACTCATTTACATGTTGTTGTTTTTTTTGTTAAAATTCTTGGCTGGTATTTGGCCCCATTCCCGATGGAAGAAAGTATATATTTTTCCCAAATGGGACCTAAAAATTCCCAATTAAAGGTTTCCTAAAAAAAACAATAATTAAGAATTCAACATTTAGTTCATCTCCCATCCAGCTCTATAAGTATAACCTTAGAATATATAATATTGAAAACACTTTTATTCTCAATTTTGAAGCATTTGTAAGCAAAAGAACAACAACATTAATTTCCCAATTTTAGTCAAAACGCCACGATTTTTCCAAATCCAAAAGGACCCAGCCCCATTTACCAAAATGGTGAAAAAAAACACTGATTTACCTATGCCAGCCCCTTGGCCCTCCAGTCCAGAGTTGGGCTCGTATCCCGACCCACTGAGGTCAATCTTGCCCCCAGAGTACACGGCCAGCAGATGGTGTACCGTCATGTTCAGTCCAGTGTTGATCAGGAAGTGGCCTCCACCGTACACCTAGAATACATAAGAACCTCTGTGAAAAAAAGGGTTTAATGCATGTACCTATAGTGTTGTCCCAGTTAAGCCTGTGCAGTCTGCACAGGCTAATCAGGGACAACACTTTCTGCGTCTTATGTATTTTTCATATAAAGGAAGAATCTTTTTGATGAAAACCCAGTTAAGGCCGAAAGTGTCCCTGATTAGCCTGTTAGGACCGCACAGGCTAATCTGGGACGACACTTTACGCACATGCATTTAAACCTGTGTTCTCAGAGCCCAACTCATACACACATTGTTACTTTTTTCATCTAAATATTTTACTTCTGATTTTACACATTGGGGAATGACCAAAAAGACTGTAATTAACAGTAGTGAAGAGCAACTCAACCCTCTGGAAGCAGAGTCACAAGCTAATACGCCCTTCTTATAGGATCAAGTAATATATATCAATCTATGTATCAACATGGAAGTTTTTTCAGAATTTAATAGAGAAAGGATACAAAACTTTAAGTGAAATAAATAAGTGAACACTTTATTTTAATCTAAGAAAATACTAAATGGCATAAGATGATATATTATCAATTGAAAAACGCCCAGATATCCTCCGTTTACCAACCAGTGCAGCACACATCAATCCTCCAATATTACTTATAATGCCCTACTCACAGATATGTTGGTGGCTTCAATGAAGAATGTTTTCTTGGGACTATCAGAGTACATCTGGAAGGTGCCCCCCTCCTGAACATGTAGGGACTTTAGGGAGACGGTGGCGGCCTTGTGGCTGGTTGCTAGGCTACCGTTGGTGTCTATGGAGACGCGACCTTCTTTGAACACGTACAGGTCCTCAATTCCAGAGACCTGGAAGCAAATATAATGGCCGTGATATTTTATCTGCACACACACACACTGTTATATAATTGTAATATAAATTACTGAAATATTTGTGTTCTCAGTGAGAACAATTATAGTAATTACTTAAGAACACTGCATACATTTTCCTTATGCAAGTTTAACGAAAAATATCATGGTACATAACAATGCAATAACCCAAACTACCATTTGAATCTGCTGTTTTAACAGAATGAAAGCAATTTATTGACAACAAAATAAAACAGTAGAAACAGTGATAGCATGGACTATTAAGTAAATCGTCTAATCGAGCTAATGATTAAACATACTCTGTTTTAAAACCATTTAAATTAATCTTTATATGAAAATTGATTACTTTGGCAACATCCAAATTAAGACATATATAAATATTTTCTTTTTAATTATTTTTTATATTAATATTAAAAGAAATGAAACAAAATAATCCTTGTTAAAAAAGTTTGTGTCTCGACAGTTAAAAATCAACAATATATTTATTCTTGTTTGCAAACAAGCAATGACAAGTGGTACCTAGCTGAGGACATAATAGGAAAGCAGTTCATCTGTATTGTACAACAAAGAAATGAAACACAATTATCCTTGTTAACATAGTTTATGTCTCAACAGTTAAAAATCAACAATATATTTATTCAATTTGCAATATACTGATACAGATGTGAGTAGGTTTTACCTTCCCAGATGAGAACAATTTTGTCTTGTAGAAGAAGTTCCTTGGTGGGTAAATGATGTGCCCCTTCTCATAAACATGTGTGTTAAATGGCACATCATAGTCGGTCTTGTTAATAGTCATCTCTTGGTTGTATCCAATATGGAAGTAGCCTGAATAGCAGAGAGTTTCATTAACCCTTTGCATGCTGGGAAATTTGTCGTCTGCTAAAATGTTGTTTGCTGAATTTCTAAAATTAGCATTTTCTTTGATTTTTTTTCAAAGAATACTATCAGAATAGCAAACAGTTAAGATCCTGATGAGACGCCACTTTCTGTGGCGTCTCATCTGGATCCAAACTGTTTGCAAAGGCCTTTATAATTCGGTTCCAGCGCTTAAAGGGTCAATATCAACATTATTTATCTAAAGTGACTGAATAAGGGGCATAAGGTGGTTTAAACCTTTCTTTCTGGTATTTCCCATAAGTTTTAGAAATTAATAACTGTACAGAAATGTCAAAGAATTGCTGTGTAAACTTATTAAATATATGGTAAACCATTTCCTTGCACCAGTTAAAAGACTTACAATGTATACAAAAAAGAAAAGAAAAGCAGGTCATTCTTAAAATCATTAACATGAGCTGTAACTTGTACATTGCATGTAACACTATCATATTTACAATAATACCATACCAGTCTTGTCACCAACAACATTTCCAGCGAAAACTGTCGAGGAATCCGTGTACAAGTTTTTGGGCATGAACGCAAGGTGAGCGTTGCCAAGGATGTAGATCTCACTGAACGAGAAGGCCTCTCCTTTGTCAGCAAAGATCCAGGTGGATGCAGCCTGCAGTCCAATGTGTTTGTACCTGAAAAGTGCACACAGCATTGTCATTAGTTATTTTTTTCAAACTACAAAATTCACTGGGTAACTCTTAGCACTAATTTTGCTCGAACTTAAACATGCTTACCCAGTTGATCTTATTCAAGACAGAACTTCTCACAATGAAAACAACCTGGGTAAGATGAGCACACTTTAAAACTTACTAGTGTTTAGGTTTCTGCAGTGCATATTCAGGGACTTAATATTGTCTTTAAAAAATGCTTTGTTAGCAAAACTGAAGAAAAAAAGAGCTCAATTCTTGTATTATTACTTATGCTTTTAATAGTGGAGTCAACATCCACGATTGTAATCATTTTTACCACAAGGAGAGGTTTCAATAATTGGTGTACTTTATGCAGAGACTCCAAGTTTTATGAAACAATACTATAACATCAAAATAACATCATTTGTAACTTATGTATTATGAGCAATATTAAAATCAATTGGATATTTCAGTTTTAGACAAAGATAAGCCCAAATACAGTTCATTACAATTAAATATATATTTTGCTTGAATTGGGAGGTTTCCTCGTTGTACCTTAGTTCTTCCACTGACTCCTCTGCAAATATTTCAATCTCATTCAAGGCTGCATATGAGTAAGTTCGGGTGCTTCCAGAGAGGTGGAACTCAAACTTGGTACATCGTTTTCCAACTGCCAGGTCGACATATTGACCTTGAGTTGGTTTGGTGCTCGGCTGTATGAAGTTTGGTGTAACATCAAAGGCTTTGTTTGTGGAATCATATCCAACAACCTGAAAAAATTATTTATTCTTTATAATATATTGTAAAAACAAACATAAACTCGTGAAAATGATTGAATTGCTTTCAGAAAAAAAATAACGTTTGCGAAAAATCATCAGCCTACCTGCTTTTTTTTACTCTATGTATTGCCTTTGTGCAAGTAATTTATGCTGTGCAGAGAAGCTTTTTAATCTTGAATACTTGAAAAACAGATTTTACATAAATCTAATTAGGAGCAAGTATTAACTCAACTATCTTGAAATAACATGACAATTTGACACCAAAGGTCTGAGATAACAATGTAAAATAATGTGTTGCTCTCTGAGAAAACTGGACAAAATGCATGTGCGTAAAGTGTCATCCAAGAATAGATTAGCCTGTGCAGTCCGCACAGGCTAATCAGGGACGACACTTTCCGCCTAAATTGGATTTTTGCTAAGAAGAGAATTCATTTAAACGAAAAATGTCATAAAAGCGGAAAGTGTCGTCCCTGATAAGCCTTTGCGGACTGCACAGGCTAATCTGGGATGACAATTTACGCACAAGCTTTATGCCCAGTTTTTTTCTCAGAACGCGACTCAAATATGCCAACATTACTGATGTCATAAATGCTATTACAGACCTTGAACTTCGTATAATGGGCAGCCACTGGATACACTTTGATCTTGTTAATGAACATCGGCTGTGCCAGTGTTATAGTGATGGTGGCTGTCTTGGCCCAGGCCATGTAATAGTCATCTCCATGACCTCTCAGGGTCTGATCGAACAGGTGGTGTAGTCGATAGTAACTGGGAGCGTTTCCGTACGGGCAGTAACATCCGTAGTGATTGCAGTTGCAGTCGTATATGGCCGCGCTGCTTTCAACCTACAATGTTTGTAGAACAGAAATCTCCATGATAAGCATACTAATATTAACCCTTTGCATGCTGGGAAATTTGTCGTCTGCTAAAATGTCATCTGCTGAATTTCTAAAATTAGCATTTTCTTCATTTTTTTTTCTAAGACCACTATCTGAATAGCAAACAGTTTGGATCCTGATGAGACGCCACGTTCTGTGGCGTCTCATCTGGATCCAAACTGTTTGCAAAGGCCTTCAAAATCCGGTTCCAGCGCTCAAAGGGTTAACATAATAACGTTTTATAACAAACAATGAATCATCAATTACTTATAGGTGTTTTTTGACTACATAAATTATACCAACATAGCTTCATTATTTGCTTCTATGAAGAAGGTATGAAACAGTATCAAAAAATGAGACAAGTGCTCCCCAAGCTATTGACTTTATGCTACAATATCATTATTTTGAACAGACATAGCACTGAAGTTATCGATTCTATTACTTTGTAGTTTTATGTTTATGAGGCAGTCGCATTAACAAGTCTGAACAATGAACAGGTCACATACAACAAAAACACAGCTTTCCTATTTAAAACAAGGTACTTCAAATGACAGCTATATGTTCTGCACTATTCTCTTGACCTTCTGGCTTCAGGTGTTACCTTGACATGTAGGTGGCATTACAGCATAATGCCTACTGCACATTGCCACAATGTGATATACAATTATGAAAACTTAATACAAATCCATCTTAACCCTTTGCATGCTGGGAAATTTGTCGTCTGCTTAAATGTTGTCTGCTAAATTTCTAAAATTAGCATTTTCGTCGATATTTTTCAAAAAATACTATCAGAATAGCAAACAGTTTGGATCCTGATGAGACGCCACGTTCTGTGGCGTCTCATCTGGATCCAAACTGTTTGCAAAAGCCTTCAAAATCCGGTTCCAGCGCTCAAAGGGTTAAAGAACCCAAGATATAGAATGGACATGAACACACTGAAACATTCATCCTTCAAGAGTGACCTTGACCTTGATATTGCATGAATGGCTTCTGCACATTATCTCAACGAGAAACAAAATTTAAGCTAAGTTTATAATCCTTTAAATGGTATAGGGTATATGCAGTAGAGACAAAAAATGACCTTGAGCTGGCATGAAAGGCACATGCCCTCTGAAAGTCTCAATGCCCTAAACATAAATCAAGTTTGAATTTAAATCCTTCAAACATAACGATAGCAGGTATGGAGGCCAAGCAAAATGGATGCTCGAATATTAGACCTATAAGTATGAACTTAAACCTGAATCCAGCATGATGGACTCTATCCTTCTGCACATCATCTCAATTTAGCAAAGTTTAAGAACCTTTAAGGGGAATAGGAGATACAGAGTAGACACAAAAATGGTTCAGACAGACAGAAAAAAGGCAGTCATATAACCCCTCTCACCTGCTATTAATAGTAATAAAACATACAAATAGTCTTGAAAGTCATGATAAGGTCTTACCTTGTGTCCATCAGTGGTGGTGTAGGCTTTAGCTTTGCTGTATGTCGCTGCGGCTGATGACAGGTCAATCCTGAAGCCTTCATTCCACACAGTTGTGTCCTCAGCTATCTGTTTCTGACCATTGTTGTCCACTTTCAGCATACTGCAAGAACACAATTGCAATATACATACATATGTTATTACAGGCACAAATTTGTGCAATGGCACTGACAGTCAAACCATGAGAACATGGAACAAATACCTTCTTGTATTCATTCAGTGTAAACTGTCTTTTTTATACACCATCATAATACATATGCCACCAAAAAGAAAATGGCAATTAACGACATCTAATATTTTCAACACCATCACCACATTTAAGCTCACACCCCTAACAACTAAGTTACAACATTTGCACAACACTAAATAAATCAAAGTTTGCACATACAGTAAAATCATTATATTCGTCAGCATAACATTGTGTTTTTTTTCCTCCAAAAATGACATTTTATTTGGACAAGTAAATGTGTGGATTTCCATATTTTGGAGAGAAAAAATGAGGAATTTGAGTCATTCATTTTCCGATGTGTTGGTGTTTATGTCGTGGATCGGTCAACCTACGAAATCCACGAAAATTAATGTCCTATGAATAATAAAGATTTCACAGTTGCTGAATTCCATTAAACACAAATCATCTTACAACTGATAATTTCTACTGAGTTGTATTTTTCAAACCTGTAGTTTCTCTGGGCATCTTTAACATAGGCAGTCCCTGATGACCCGGCCTCAGCGTGCGTTCCAGGTGCACCTCCGTACACATCGAAGTAGCCGCGATACAGCGGTATGGTCTCGTGTCTCTGATGGTACAGGGCGATCCTACCACCCGAACCACCTCCTCCACCGTTCACCTTGTCACCTGCCCCACCTAGGGCCTGGATGTGACCTGTGTGACTGCCTGGTAATTATCAGAAATGAACGAGTTGTATTAGAAAGGGCAAACAGTTACAATTTCAGGAACATTCAATACATGTTGTTATTGTAGGTAGAGACAAGTTATAATAGTCAGCTGACATTTAATGCATGTTGAAATTGTGTTCACTTTTATATGTGCATGATTATTTGTGCTCATCTTTCTCTAGTATGCTTTAGTAAATTAAAACCTATTATATTTGACGCCATTATAAATGGCAATTAAACTTGAAACTATCCCTAAAAGGGATTATGTAAGTATAAGGGTTTATAATAATGTTTTTTTGAAGCACAAAAGCATCCCTGTAATTCAGAATCTACATGGCTAAATATAAGCATTCATGAACTAGGGAGACAATGTGTAAGTGTAGCTTTGTGTACACAGGGCATGTTACCTGTGAAGTTGTGTGTCTTTATGTAGATGCTGCCACCAGTGCCCCCTGAGGCTCCGTTCAAGTTACTGCCAGTGTCATAGCTGTTTGCCTTGATATAACCGTCCACCGCCAGCGTGTGCTTGACCTCCATGTGCAACAAGCCACCGCCTGAACAACAGGAAAATATGCCACTTAAACAGTTTATTGACAGACTTAAATATGCCACAATAAATTAAACTTGAAGCGAAAAGTTAATTTCCATTTGCTGTTAGATCTATAACTCTTCTTGAATAAATTAAATACATGCATTACTGGTCAATGTTCAAATTTTCTGCCCGGTTAACTTAAAAGTACTTGACCTGAAGTTTTTTCTAGTCATGATGGCTTATACCCTAATTATCCCTTGAACTTGCACACCATTTTCACTTTGTCCAAGTACTGACAGACTTGTACAGAAACGGATGAGTGTGTTTGTTTAGATTTTTCACCGTTACGGTTTACAACACA
>VMBQ01000188.1:228176-253796 GCA_007657795.1 Dreissena rostriformis
GAATATATATAAAAACTATATATATGGGCTTCCCTCCTGTGGTTTACAACAGAATTTCAGGTCTGTTAGCCTACTCAAACATTTCCTGGGTTAAGTCCATATATTTTTTACAGAAACAGAGATTTAAGGTTTGAATCAGAGACAGTGAGAGAATGGCCATAGAAATAATATGACCAATCCACAAACACTATCAGTTGTCAGACCTGTAATAGTTCATGCAATTTTCGGAATTGCGGTCAATTGCTCTACCAACTGTGTATACTGGCCTTGTTACCATGGATTAAGTAACATTTCCATAGACTACGAAATATTTCAATAGCAAGGTACAATCACATATTTGATCATTTAATGATTTAATTGGATTTTGATTGGACAATTGACATTTCTCTATTGAGGATATTTCACTCCCAAATTAGTGAAGCATTATACATATGCATGTTAGTTTTTGAAATGTCCACGTGCATCAATTTTTCTAAGTTCAAGACATTTGAACTTACTGTTCCCCTAAGTTTCCAGACAACGAACATTATGTTGTGTAAATTAGTTGAATGTAACCTCAACAGTCAACATCCGCAGACGACATCAAAATCTATCCTTCAAATGGCATGCTTTTGTCGTTCTAATGCATATTATTCGTTAGTATATTTACATTTCTATAGTGTCTTGAGTAACGCTTTAAAAATAATCAAGTACAAATGTCGAATAACTGAGATTTGCTGTTTCCACTTTTCTGCTAGATTGGTTACCTCCCCTTATCTATCGTTACTCTCTATATAATTATATATATAGTCAACGGTTATATTCAACGGGGAACCAGTTAACTTTTCTGCATCAAAACGTGATATGTCGTGAAAACAGCAAACTGAGGTTGCACTGCACTCAAATTTTAAGAAAACTATTTTCTTTCTTTTCAATCTCTGAACCTAGAGTTGATAAAAAATGTTTTATAACTGTACATGAGAAACAACTGCTGGGACGAGTTCGTTATTTTGTTCGAACTTGTTTACGCCTGTTTGTTTTGTTTGCCGTCAAAGTATGACGACACTGATGTGTTAATGAAAGCAAATGGCGGATTTTGAATATAAATATTAACGAAACTTAAAAAAATACAGCTCCAAAACTCAATGAAACCAATGCTTGAACATTGTGGCAAAGAAGTATACGATCAATATTGATTATTTGGTTTCATTCTCTCTTTCTGTTCATTTAACGGACCTGTGCCTCCATTAGCTTGCCAACCACCGGACCCGTGGGCGGACGGCTTATAGAGGTCCCCATACGGCTTGTTCCGCTGTAGCCGACACGTCGTGAATCCGTCGCAGCCTCCTCGACCTCCAATGCCACCGTGGGAACCTCCGCTCGTATCAATGCCAACGCCTGTCGGAAAGAATTTACATGACGTGTATGTAATATGTACTTATTTTAAATAAAGCAGAAACACCAAGTAAAGGGAAAATAGTTGTCGTCCAATTTTAGAAACAGTTATTATAGCAGCATCATTTAAACATTTGCTATCTTTATTATTTTTAAATCCGTATCGTTATCATCGACATTTTACATTAATAAGTTTATTCCAGAAAAATGTATTCATTACGAATGCAATGTCGGTATATTACCAGTAAATTCAAAATAACCGTACCAGGTCCCGCGTTAGGCCTGTGTCCACCGTTGCTGACATCAACTAAGCCACCGTCGTCAACGAAGAAATCGGTTGCCATTATGTTAAGTTTACCGCCCTTGATCAGGCCACCGCCCTCGACGATCATCCAGCCGAATGTTAGCTGATAAGCATCTGAATCGGCGTTAGGGTTGGAGCAATTAATGTATGATTCTGCCTTTATCACTGTCAAGCCGAGAATCTTGTACGTGAGAGGACTGAGTTTATTGGTGGACCCAGTTTTATACAGTTTCAGACCACCGCCTTGCACCAGCGTAAGGTTGTGTATATGATCAACCGTGCCTTCTATGTGAGCAAATACACTTTCGAGGAATGTGTCCGGCGCTAAACCGAGGTAGCCTCCATCGTAAACGTAGGAACTGAATGGCGTGTCTAGGAAAGGTCGCTTCAGATCCATAATTTGATATGGCCCAATGTGAATAAACCCGGTTCGGTCGCCTATCATGTGTTTAAAATGAATGTTGCACCCATTTTTGTAAGGCTCTGGTAATAACGCTAAATGTGCGTTGCCGAATATCTGAAGTTCGTCGAAACTGTAGTCGCTTTTTCCTCCTGCAAGCCAGTGGTCTGAAGACGCCGGCATGACCCAGGCCTTGAAGCGATCTTGGGTGATGTCAGTATAGTTCCGTATTAGATTCACCTCAGTCGGAGTTTTAAGTTTGTTGTTATTGATGTACAGCGTACTGTGATCCTCCTGCACATTGTATAGGAAAACTGGTCCGGGACCACCTGGTTCAGCGTTGCCGTCAGAGAAGCCACCGTGACATTGGAACTGTCCCCAGTATGTCACGTTTTGTCGGAAGTACAGCGCGATGCGACCACCTGAACCGCCACCACCAGTTCCACCCGCATAACGACCACCGCCGTTCGCCGTGATATTACCCATTCCGCGAAATTTGAGTGTGTTTATCATTAACGTTCCACCGGAACCGCCACCTCCGTACCCACCTTTTCCGTCACCGCCGTTAGCGCGGATCTCACCGTCGACCATTAACATACCGGAAACCTCGAGAACGATCTTTCCACCGCCTTGCCCGCCAATGTTAAGGCCGCCCCCTCCAGCGCTGCCGATCTGATATGGCTGAAACAGGTGTCCGTAGGGCTGTCCAGTCAGAGTGGTTCCGGTTCCCTTACCACTGGTTCCTCCGTGTCCTGCGCCAGAAGAACCGTCAGAATTCGTTGTGCCCAAGCCAATATTTGTCTTTATTGTTTTCGGGTCATTAGCGCGATACCCAGTAGAGTCTGCATGCAGAGATGCGCCATAGTCAAGAATTATATCCGTTGCGACGATTTTCGTGTTGGTGACAACGAAATTCGAACCACCTTCCATAGTAATCGAGTTAGCAACATTGAACTTTGACTGTGGATCGGCAACTGGATCGGTTAATATGCTTATTGTGGCGTTGTCCTGAATTCTCACCCAAAGGTAATCAAACACATCAGCGGCATTTCCGGTCGTAAAACCACCTGTTTCTAAGGAAAGATAACCGTCATGATGCAGAGTGAGATTTTCAACGTGATCCATTTCGCCGTGCAGCCAGATCGTGACTCCGTGAACAATCGTAACCGGGCCCAAACCAATGAAAGCACCGGCATAGACCCTTGCATTGAAAGGAAGGTCGATTTCAGGTCTTTCAAGATCCATTACTTGATTATTGCCAAGATGCACAGTTCCCGTCCGGTCACCGATCATGTTATGGAAGAAAAGATCCACTTCCGCTCCCACGGGGTGCGGTAGTATGGCTAAATGAGCGGCACCATAAATCTGTATTTCTTCAAAATGGAAGGTAAATTTTCCATTTGCGAATTTATTATAGCCGGACTCGGGTAAGATCCAGGCCCGAGCAGAATCGTAAGTGAGAACGGCATAGTCTTTGATAACGTTATACTCGTCCCTCGGATGACGCCCTCCGTTATCCATGATAATGGTACGATGGTCCTCGTGCATGTGGTAGATGAACACAGTACCCGCGCCACCATTCTCGGACGCTGAACCGCCTTTTATTCCACCATAAGTTTGATACCGGAACGCAGACATGGTCTTGTTCACTTGGAAGTAAACCGACACACGGCCACCAGCACCTCCACTTCCGGTATCTACAGAATAGTTAGAACCGTCGCCACCATGTGCAACGATTTTACCGTATCCCTTTAAAATGTTACAGTGCATCCATACGGAGCCCCCGGAACCACCACCGGAACCGTTCACTCCGTTTGCGCCATTTGCACTGACGAGACCGTCAATGAAGATCGTGTCCGTCACGTTGAACCAAAGTCGTCCACCGCCGCTGCCGCCAGGGGCCTTATTAACACCCACACCACCGGAAGAACCCATCTTCTGTGGTTCATATATGTCACCGTAGGCGAAGCCAGCCCTAGATGTCGCGGACGCCTCCTTGCCACCGCTACCACCATGACCGGCACCCCCGCCAATGCCGTTAGTAGAATCCGGTGCTCCTGGATTTACAACTCCGTGCACCGAAGTTTTACCATGCGTGCTGTTAGAATGTCCAAATCTGTATCCCAAGCCGTCGGCCGACAAAAGCCCACCGGCGTCAATGGTGACATTCTGAGCGTTGATCGTTACATACGCTCCGTGCATAACTCCACCGCCTTCAATAGTAATTGCATCAATATTAAACGTGATTCCCACTTCAGCTATGGGGTCGGTGGTAGCGTTCAACACGGAATCGTCTTGGATTTTAACGTAATCGAATTTGTATGAGCTCTCTGGCGCCTGGGTTGTGTGGCCGCCATGTTTCAGCCAAAGATAGCCTCCGAGACGCAGCGTGATGTTGTTCACGTTGGCAAGGTAACCAGCAAGGTGCATTTCTACCCCGTGAACGAATGTCATTGGTGCAAGACCCAGATAAGACCCGTAGTAAGTATAAGTATTGAAGGGAAGGTCCATTTCTTCACGATCCATATCGGTAAGGAGGTCCATTGCCTGTCCGTTGCCAACATGAACCGAACCGGTCCTGTCCCCAATCATGTACTTGAAAAATATGATCACTTTGTAGTCGTTCTTATTTACACCGCCTTGAAGGTTAGTGCTATCGTCATCTCCATTATCTACATTAGCTTTTGTTGGTGGCATAACCGCAAGGTGGCCATTGCCATATATCTGAAGCTCCTCGAACTCATATGCGTAGCTACCGGTAGTCCCAGTTGCGAACGCGTGCTGACCGGAAATGGGCAATATCCATGCTCGTCCACCATCCTCATCGAGGTTGGTCCAGTTAACGTACTTGTTCATTGGCGAAGGTCCGCCGTTGTTGTCGATGATAAGCGTCCTATGTTCTTCCACCATGTGATACAGGAACACGGTTCCCGGCCCGCCTGCCTCGCAATTGTCACACACTCGTCCTGCTAGTCCACCATTGGCGAGGTACCGGAACTCACTGAACGTCGTATTCAAATGGAAATACATGGCGATACGACCACCGCCTCCACCACCTCCGCTGGAACCAACCTTTTCTTGCAAGTACGAGTAAACCTTCGTCGTCGTCGGTGGCGTTGAAGTTGAAGACACAGTAGTTCCCAGTGGATAAGAGTCTTTCTGGTGCGTGTCGCAATTCGCGCCAAAGCAGCACGTGACTGACCGAGTGCATGTCGTTGCGGTACAAGCTACGGTCGGGTAACAACACAGCTCTCGGTCATTCCTCCACCCACCATCGTACACTGTTCCGTTGTGGCAACATACTTCGCCGAACTGCTTCGAGGTGTCATTGCGGCAGCACTGGTACTTGTTTTCCCAGCCACCGGTTTGTCGGTTCCGGTAGGTATCCATGGAGTCAGAGCAGCAGCTGGAGAAGTCATTATTGCAGCACACTCTCTTAGTTGCGCACGACGTGCCTGCCCAGTTGCACTTGGTGTGATCGTTACAGAGGTATGAGCACTCCGACTTTCCGGCGGAGTTCGTGTAGCATCTCATGACACTCAAAGGCAGATCGCTCACAGTTGTTTCTGTACATGCTGCTTGTGGATCCGTAGAGACGCATACCTTTTTCTTGCACGTAACTTGGTCGGTACACGCACCGTTAAGACACTTCTTCATGGTTTCGCAACGCCATGTTTCAAGACCATCACTGCTTACCAACGCTTTGACATCGATATCCCCGGCCGATCCTCTACCACCGGCGGCTTGTATCTGTCCAAACCCGGTAACCGTGTCAGTGTGTAGCCAGATGCTCCCACCGCTGCCGCCGCCCGCGAGTTTTCCGAGCACCGTGATGCCCGCCTCGCCATTAGCGGTTAGTTTGCCGTCAATGTGTATGGTGTCCGTCACGTTGAGCCAGATGCGACCTCCACCTCTTCCGCCACCGTCGCCTCCGCCGGCAGAGCCAAACATCGTCGGCTCGTAGATGTCTCCGTAGGGCTTACCGCCAATTGATTCACCTGTTAAAAGATTATGAAGACAATTATAAATGGGTTCACATATTACACAAAACATTAATAGTAGTTCTAACTTTATATGTAATGCTCTGTTTCAGTACCATCGACAACACAAAGTTCACGAACGAAGGGAATAAATTAATTAAACCACAAAAATGTATGTCGTTACCAATATGTCGGTGATTATTATGTTGTGTATACAGTTGTAAAGACTCTTAATACCTTCTCCGCGAGCACCGCTACCACCGTGGCCACCACCGGAAGCTGAAAGAGTTCCAGTGCGTCCGAGACCTGGATTGATAAGCCCGTACGTGCCAGACGAATTGGTGTTACGATCTGTTGCGCGATAACCGAGATAGTCTGCATTTAGAGTCCCGCCGGCGTCGATAGTTATGTTCGTGGAGTGGAAATACAAATGAGTACCGCGCATGATACCACCTCCGTCGATGCGCGTGGAAATCGTTTTAAAGTTGATTCCAAGATCCTTGACAGGGTCCGTGATCATGTGAACGTAACCCCCAGTCTTCACGTGCAGGACGTTAAACTCGTAGTTTCCGGCCTTCAGACCTTTAGTCCTCCCCTCCTGGTACAGCCAGAGGTTACCGTCGCGATGCAGGGTGAGGTTCTTGATGTGCGCCAGAGTTCCGTTTAGGAAGATCTCAATGTCTTGCACGTAAGTGTCCGGGGCAAGACCCAACAAACCGTCCGGGTAGACGTGTACGTTGAATGGAAGGTCGATCTTGGGTCTCTCCAGGTCTAAGGTCTGTTTGGCGCCAACGTGCACCGCGCCGGTGCGGTCTCCGATCATGTTCTCGAAGTAGATAGTGGCGTTAGCGCCCACCGGGTTCGTCAGAACGGCGAGATGGGCGTTACCGAATATCTGCAACTCGTCGAACGTGAACGTGTTCGTCGCTGCAACAAGACAGACATAGAAGTATGAGGTCCCTCTTGAAGCGTAATAAGTTTACGTGTTAAACATTTTACTCTTTTTTTTTGTACGAGTGTGATCTATGTTTTAGTTAGTCTAGAGAACAAGAAAGCATTTAATTTCATGAACTTCAAAAATTATAATAACACTGTATTCAAGTGAAACAGCACATTTATATGAAAACATTGTAAGATACAGTATTTAATAAGTACCATCATTTAAAAAGAAATAGGTTTCAAAAATACACACACACAAACTATACAGAATTATTTAATGGCAGACACATTGCATAATTCGCACTTCAAAAGGTTCACTCTGCTAAACATCTTAATATCAACTATATGTGAAGCATTTTACAATATCTACCAACAATCGACATGTTTTCCAAACTTACTAGTGGGCAACCGCGTGTTGGTCCCAGCGTCCGGCAAGAACCAGGTGTGCGAAGTGTCGGTCGTCAGGTCTTTGTAGTCCTTGATGGCACCCTGTTCACCCGGCACTCCGCGGCCGAAGTTGTTTATGAGCAGCGTCGAGTGTTTGTGAACTGAATAATACAAGGAATTCACCTTTTGAGAAAACTCTTGACAGATTTTTTTTCTTCAAAATATTCAGAGTTGTCACATACATTTAGTACGTTCATTTTCGCAGTGGCTATCTTATACAAACTAAAATACTTATATACTAGGTACTCAGCAACACAGCTCTCAAAATATAATATATACGGTGAATGTATAATTCCATTAAAACATTTGATATACAATTCATTGACCGCGGTGTTATTTTAAACCTATTTATTTTAGCTCAATTGCATAGAAAGCCTAAGTCTTATTTGAAACGCTCTCGAGTCCGTTTCCTGGGACTAGAACCAGTACTGGTGTCTATGGAGGAAAACGCTCCCACAGTGGGGATCGAACCCGTGACCTCCCGATCGCTAGGCGGACACCATATCCATTACACCACTGCGACCGCGGTGTTTATTGCTGTCATCAATTATTTGGCAGTTGGTTTTATATGCCATAGATAAAGAAAAATACATGGAAATTCTTGTTCGTCTCATAACTTGTTATATATTAGTCGACAAACCATCTCACGTACATCTTCTTTTCATGCGCAGTGCTATAATTACAATTTTGATAACAATCTTAAAACATACTGTTGTGGTAAAAGAACGCAGTGCCGGAAGCGCCGTCGCACGCGGGAGTCGGCGTGTTGCCTCCGTAAACGTCCCAGGAGCCGGTGAACGTGAAGTTCTTGTTGAAGTACATGGCAATACGGCCTCCAGAACCACCACATCCTTGGTTCGCGCCGTTAGCGGACCCATCACCTCCGATAACTTGGAATTCACCATATCCCTGAAAACATTCAATAACATTTAAGTAGCGATTTTTTGTTTGGTCGCAATTTGTGAGATTTTTGTTTAAGACGTATGCACGTACTGTGAAAATGCAGACACTTTCATCACGTGTTGTAAACGATTAAAACGATTATGTAGTATATACAATTAAGAAAATTTATTATTTATCTTTTAACTTTTAACATTTCATTTCATGTCTATTGGAAAATAAACAATACTGATTAGAGTAAAGCAGAAGGTTAATAATACTATATATATATATATATTCTTAACTACCTTAACATTGTTGATGTCCATTAGGATAGAGCCACCGCTGCCGCCTCCGCTTGATCCGGTTCCGGCTTCAGCATTACAGCTGATCTGGCCGTCGTTCTGTAGAAAATCGTCGGCGCGAATGTAGATAATACCGCCACCGCGACCTCCGGAGCCGGATACTGCACTTCCGGTACCACCGGAACATCCTCTCGTTACCGGTTGCACCGTCTGGCCATATGGTGCGCCGGTTTTTGGATTGCTGGTACTTCCACCACCTCTTCCACCATGGCCAGCGCCTTTGATGTCAAGTAAAAATTGTGATTTTGGACAAACAAAAACAGGACGTTTTTTTTACCATATTATTAAGTCGCTTAGTTACAATAAATAATTAGTCATTTTTTATAAAAATGTATATAATAATATTCATATGTAAAAAAAACTAACCGGAACCAGAGCTCCCGGCAATGCCCGATCCTGTTGTGCACGCGATCGTGTGAAGGTCACCAATGATCTCGCCAAGGTCATCGACGATCAGTTGCCGAGCCCGTATGTCCACATGGATGGCGTGGATACGACCCCCGCCCTGGACCCTCAATGTATCCGCCTGAAAACCAGAAGGAATGTGTACTATCGTTGGTTTCTACCAAATTTAAATTTGTTACTCCTTTTAACCTATGTATTTGGTTTAAGTCCATCGCCGTGCATCCTCGATGTATTCCCTCGAATATTAAACTTGAACCAGAATATTTCAAAATTACACGCCGTTTGTGCTCGTCCATGGCATACCATGGATTTTACCGGTTTAAAAATGTGTTTTTTCGAGTTCCAAATTCTTACAAATTGTGATCTTAGACCATATGAGCATTAAACCATCTTAAGACCGTGTTTTCTAGATCTTTTCAAAGGCAATTAGTACTTGAAATTTATAGAGAACGGATTTGAGTGTCTCAATAAGCGTAAGGTTTTCGATGTTATTGAGCTTTCATACATAGGTCTAAACAAAGGTTTGAAATATGTAAATTTGTTTATTTCATGAACGCAAAGCACACAATTTTCGCCTTGTTGTAGTGGACATTGTGTCTGCCTAGCGACCGGGAGGCCAAAGGTACGATCCCCAATGCGTGAGCGTTCTCTAGATTTCCCCAGAGGACACCAATAACTGGTTTTACCATTTGAGCTACAAAAAATAGGTATTTAACTTATACAACTTAAACACGCATGTTAATTAAGGGTTAAAACGTGCCTACCTGAATGTAAAGTTCATTGGTCGCGCCGGTCAGATCCGGAGTTGCGGTGATTTTTCCACCGGCGGCGACGACGATGTTCACAAGGTCAAAGGTTCCGGGATCCTCCACAACGCCGGTGCGCGTCGTGGCAACCGTGGAGCCGAGGTAAAGGGAGCAGCCGTCACCCACTGTCATGTCATAACCGCCAACTGTACCCCTGTAACAGCGAGGTGGGAACGCAAATGAGGATAGTATTAGCCGTAGGATATGCTTAGGTAAATAGCTGTTTGTACGTGTTTCACATTCTTAAGTCATGTATATTAAACTATTTTTCATGTACAAGTAGGTTTTGATCACCGTTTTATGATTAACCTCAGTGCAATGTTATCGATTAAGATGTATACAGTGTTGTTCTTTTCATTTTTGAATGCTTTGTATTTGTAACTTTTCTAAGATTGTTTCATTAATACGAATCAACGAATCAATTTTTCGAGGCACTGGTCGTGGGGCCTCGTGCTTATGCGCACTAAATTGTGGCAGCGCTTAATTACGCAGTAAAACGTAGTAGTTTAGTTCCGCTATTGTACTGCAGCTATTCACTCACCATAGATACATGTTGATGTTGTGGCAGATGAAGTCGGTTGGCAGCACGAGCTTGCCGCCCTTGTACACGTAGATGTTCACGAGCAGCTCCAGATCTTCGGGATGCTGTACCACCGCCATCTGGCCGGGCCCGACGTGTAGACTTCCGGTGGTGTCACCGTCGAAACGGAACGCGCGCAACGTGAACGCGGTCCTATAGTGAATAGTGTAAATATAGTGGGGAACATTTATGAACGCATCTTAAATATTTAAACAATAAAATATTGCATGTTAAAGTAATCATGCATTTGCTGGCATAACACTTGCTGATGAAGCATATAATTATAAGTAACAGTTACAATTGCATGTTTTAACTAGATAGTATATATAGCATTCTACTATCACGAATTCATACTTATTTAAATTTGGATGGATAGCTAGCGCAGCGCCCCTGACGATCCTAATTGTGTTCATCTCGGTCAGAGTGGAGTCAGCGATCCACGTCCGGCTCCCCTCGGTTGCGTAGGCCGCGTACGTCTGATCTGCAATCGCCACCGGCGAATGAGCCTGGTCGAAGTTGTCGATGATCAGCGTCTCGTTTTGGGCGCCAGACTTGGTGTCCTGAAATGAAAAGTCCTTTTGGCGTGAATACAAAACATATACAACAAAAACTCAGTAAGCTAATTTATGCATACACGTGTAGTGTTCAGTAATGAGAACTACCCTTGCACGAACAATCTCGTGAGACTTGCACGAACAATAATGTTACCCTAACCACGAGTTTATGATTGCGTTTTCGCATTTTGTTTCAATGACACTTGAAGCCGGCCGAGTTGATGTTGGTATATTTTCCCATTTTTGTTATGTGTCGCAAAAAAAGTGATTAATGTGGTGGTATTAATGTCAGATTTGCAAAAAAATGGTCAAAATTGGTGAAGAAATGCATAAATTCAGTACAAAGATAGGGCTTTTCAATTTCTGTCCATGGACAGAAATGATCTAAATTTAAACACGCGCGGGTCACATGTAAAACCACGTGACAATTGCATCATTGTTTACAACGTCATTTGCGATGGAGAAACCGTGTGTTTTATTAGTTCTTCTTTGTTTTGAAAAGCGCGAAAGTGAAAATCGCGTGAAATTGGCGCTCACGTGACCCAGCGTGCATACGTCACAGGTTAATAATAGTCTTGAGGATTCCGTTATGTCAAGACTAGGTTTCGTATTTTTGATGCTTTTGGCATTTTGGCAATTACGAAAATCAGTATGGAAGAGTTAAGCTTAAGAATGTATCTGACGACTACTGATCAGTTCTGGTCAGTTGAGAAAACCAAATTGTTGTGAGAAATATCAACTCGGCCGGCTTTAAGCTGTTTTCAGTTGTTTTTTTAACCGATTCCGAAGGAATTGTTAACATTGCATTAACCGTTTGTCCATAAGTACCTTCAAGTACACCGTGCCCGCTCCACCGATGCCGTAGCTCCCGGCTCCTCCCCTCGCATCTAGGGAACCAAACCAGTAGTCAGCGTACTTATAATAGACGGCAAGACGACCGCCACCGCCAGCACCGGTATCCGATCCCCCGGCTCCACCGGCTACCCGAACGCTTCCGGAACCTTCAAAGTCGCGCGTATGGACAAGAATATAGCCGCCGCTGCCGCCTCCGTTTGTGCTGCCACTGCCGCTCTTTCCGTTCGACTCGATGGTTCCCTCTACAACGAGGAACTGCGTGATATCGAGCTCCAGAGCACCACCACCGGCCCCCCAAGTGGAAGAAGCGCCCCCTCCACCGGAACCAAACAGGATGTTTGAGTTGATGACGTCACCGTACGAATTACCAGCCGTTCCACCTATAATAAGTAAGTACGTCTTTTCTGTCATATTCGTAAAACTTGTGTGTGGGCATTTTCAAGATCAATGAACTATAATAATAATAATAATAATAAAATGAAGTGTTCCGTTCTGATATATCACTTAAGCGTAAATCGTATGTCATTCAAAGAAAAACAATATTCTAGCGAAGTTGGACGTTGCAAATCAATTAAACAATTTGAAACTACTAATTCTTGAAAACACTGAATAAACACATTGATGCCCTTTCCATCTAACACAGAAAAACAAAACACGGTTTTAGCTAGAAATGTGTCATTTACACTGATGGTCCCACAAAAAATTGTTGGCCACAGACAAATCCACTTGATATTCTACGGTCCACAAAAACAAAGGGCCATAATTCTGCCAAAGCTCGTGGAAGACATAATTCCGTTTTTACTATTATCTACACATTAAGGTTATTCAGCTGCTGTAATAGTTTGAGAGCGATTTGCCACACAAGGAGTTATAGGGAAATTGAAAACAAAAAAATAAGGGACTGTATATTCCATAGCGGAAAAACAGACATAGAGTCATAATTCTGGCAAAAGCTCGTCGCAGCCAAAATTCTTTTTCTACCGACCGTCTACAGAATAACGTAAATTAAATGTGAAATTTGAGTGAGGTCTACACAGTAGTTAAAGAGAAGTTGCTAACACAAAAGTATGGGACTATATATTATACATAGGAAAAACACACAACGGGCCATAATTCTGACAAAACTCGTCGCAGCCAAATTCCTTTCTTAACGATGATCTACATGTTAAGGTCATTCAGTTGTGAAATTGTGAACAAGATCCACCCATCAGTTAAACATGAGTTCAAACACAAGCCCCGGCAGGTTAGGACGGACAAGTGCAATGCTCAATGCCTTTCCCTCCGTGGGGCATCAAAAAGGCTTCACAATAACACAAAACACCGCTCGGAACAAACAACTACCATGGTTTCCTTTCCCGCCTCGTCCACCGAAGCTGCCTCCCGCCCTGTTGACGCCTACTCCCGCTCCGTCAGTAAGCCCTGATCCGGTCAATGTCAGCGTTCCAAGCTTGTCGACCTTGAGTATGTCCGTGTGGATGTTCAAGTTTCTCGCCTTCAGCGTCCCTCCCGCCTCGATGGTGATCTGGCCGCTGTGAGTGCCGCGGCGGACCTGCAACAACCGGAAATGAATCTGGTTAAATTAATAACATAGCGACAGGGTTGAGTGTGCGGACTATTATATATGTTAATGAAATACGATGCAGGTACACTATCTTCACTTTGTACCGTGTTTTAGTATATTAATGTGTCAAACCATTGTAAAACTATCATAATTGCATACGTTCGAAGTTTTATAAAGATTGGACAATACATGTGACTTCTAGAGTGTTCACAAAATTTCACTATAGCCAAATAAAGAAACGCATCCCCTGGTGGCCATTTTTTTCTGCCAACTGAAACCATTTTCAAACTTGGAAGAGATACCATTAAAACAAGTTACCGGTACCCCAAAGGTCGGGTTGATTTTGAACAATCTTGGTAGAGGACTGCCATACGATGGTACATGCAAAATACCAAACAAATGGTCCTGCCATTTCAGAAGCACTACCATAGAATGTAAAATGCCTAATACCAAACCTCTGTGCCTTGCGGTATAAGAGGAGAAGATTTGTTTTAAGTTTCCAGCATACCGCTATATTTAATATATAAGTGAAACAAGTAACCCCCAAGACGGTGCCAGTTTTGACCCCAGGGATATGATTTAAAGAAACTTGGTAGAGGACCACCATGCAATGCCACATGAAAAAAAATCAAATCTCTGTGCCTTGCAGATGAGAAGATTTGTTAAGCTTTCACTATATACGTATAAGGGAAATAAGAAACCCCCAGGGTGGGCCAGTTTTTATCCCAGTGGAACAAACTTTGTTGAGGACTTTCATACAATGTTACATGACAAATATAAAAAAAATCTCGGGCGTGTTTTGTTTTAAACCCCATGGGCATTACTTGTGCAAACTATGCAGATAACCACTAGAAGATGTTTAACACCAAATATAAAAGCCCTCATCCTTGTGGTTTCACAGAGGAAGATTTTGTTTTTTAGTTTTCATGTATCACATCTATTTTAGGCTCGGATGACTTTATATGAAATGTGTCAGGTTGATTTGAACAACAACGAAAGAGGTTCCACCAAGGATCATTCATGTAAATTTTCATTAAAATCCACTGAATGGTTCAGGAGAAGAAATAGTTAAAATAAACATATAACGCACGGTCCCACTCAAGCACGGACTGACGGACGACAGAAAACATGGTATCGTCAAAGATTCAAATGAGCATTATGTCTTCGGGTGGTGTGGTAAATTGATAATCATTTTCGCGTGTAACTATCCTACTATAATTATTTAACAGCTAGTCTGTTAAATTACCACGCATGCTATTTAGTAATATAATTATATAATATAAGGTAATATAAATTTTAAATATGTGTTTCTTTTTGGATATACATGAGCATGCGCGGACAAATGTAGACCAAATTTGCATTAGCAAATGTTGGCTTGATTCCAGATAATGTTGGAAAGACTTCAACGTAAATTACCATGCATGCTATTTAAATTATATAATTATATAATATATGGTTATATAAATGTTTAATATGTGTTTCTGTTTGGATATACATGAGCATGCGCGGACAAATGTAGACCAAACTTGCACCAGCAAATGTTGGCTTGATTCCAGATAATGTTGGAAAGGTTTCAACGTAAATAACCTTGCATGCTATTTATTTTCGGTGAAACAAAGCGAACAGTGTTATATAATTATTTACTAAGCGTTTTTTTTTCCGGATATTCATGAGCATACATGGATTAAATAATGTAGATCAAACTTGCATCAGCAAATGTTGGCTTGATTCCAGATAATGTTGGACAGATTTCAACGTAAATTACCGTGCATGCTTTTTATTTTCGGTGAAACAATGCGACCAAAGTTAAATAATTATTTAATACAGGCTTCTTTTGGATATACATGAGCATAAATGGATTAAATAATGTAGTTCAGACTGTCAACAGCAAAGGTTGGCTTGTTTCCTGATAATGTTGGAAAGTTGTCAACGTTCATATATACAATGCGATTGAAAAGCCGATTACTACTCCAAATCCTGACCAAATCCGGTCAAGTGATTACACATATTCAAGCAGAGAATGGAATTAGAATCCAAATATCGGCCTTTAAAATAACAAATCGCCTATTATTGAACACGTATATTAATCTGTAGTTATGCATTAATTCTGTTCACCAAATTGTACAGAGGCAATGCGTTCAGGTTAGGTCTTACATAAAACAACAACCTCGGCCCAGTCCAAGGAACCCGGTTATAATTTTGATCTTTCATGATTTTCGACTTGTATCAGACGCATTGATCTTGTCCCTATTAATACTTGGACTTTTACTTAGACTTAAGTTACCAACACACCAATCTCAGAATATAGTAAAGTTAATATAGCATGTTTTTAAAATATCTTAGATCCTTTCTTATCTGTTTTTTCAATCACGTTAATTCATGTCCGAGTGTATGAGTGAACACTTATTAAATACCCTTTACTTTAGCCATAACCTTCACTTTATTATACGACCCAACGCGGAGTGGGAAGCGGACAACTACAATGAGCAAGGCCTGGTATGGGGGAGATAACCCTGGGTTAGGGTAAGGGTAAGGGTTAGGGGTCGGGTTAGGGTTAGGGTTGGGTTTAGGCTAACCCAAACCCTAACCCGACCGCTAACCCTAACCCTAACCCTCTAAACCCCCCCCCCCCATGCGCATTTCCATAGCAGTCCTCGCTCATTGTAGTTGTCCGCTTCCCACGCGGAGTCTACCTAAAAAGTTTCCCGTCCGTAAGGCGATAAATATAACCTAAATAACCTAAACAGTCGACAATTCAGTTATTATGACCATGACCATCAAGCAATTCCTAAATTCCTAGTGCGTTTTTTTTTTACAAAAATTGATACTAATATAACCCTCTTCTTGTAACTTCTAGTACATGCGAATTAAAGTGACAAATAATTATGTTAAACTTTCAGTTAATCGCTTAATTATGAACTCATTGCAAAATAATGACCGAAAAAATAACGTCGACAGTGACGTCATTGTGACGTTACAACGTATGATGCCTTGACGTCGCTGCTATTGGACGACAGCGTCATTTACTCTTGCGCTTTGCCTAGAGATACACGCATTTATGCAAAAAGCCTTAAAATGGTTTTGTTTACATCGTTTTCGTTCAAGAAAAAGAACCGGTATAGCCGCCGTGGAGAGCGTAGTGACGTAGCAGAGTCTGCTATAGTCAAGAAACGGAAATTTGCCGATAGAAACGAGGAACATGAAATGTTCGCTACTGGAACCGAATTCACAGAGCGAGAGCCAAAAAGAAGCAAACTTCAAGACATCACAAAGTCTGCTAATGTTTGCTTTAAAACTGCATGCCAGAATGGCAAAGTTAAGAAGAGGTACGTTCCTGGAAGTTTCCTGACGCAGGCTGAAAAGAAAGAGCTACATGACAGAAAATGGAAGCAATTACAAGAATTGAAAGAGCTACAGTCAGGAAAGCCTACCACAATTAAGATCACAGAGAGCGAGCCAACACAAAGCAAATTTGAAGACATCAAACTGTCTGTCAATGTTTGCTTCAAAGCTGTAGGCCAGAATGTTCGAGAAAAGAAGCGGTACATTCCTGGAAGTTTCCTGACGCAGGCTGAAAAGAAAGAGCTTCATGACAGAAAATGGAAGCAATTACAAGAATTGAAAGAGCTTCAGTCGAGAAAGCCTACTGGAACTGAGTACCCAGAGCGAGGGCCAACACAAAGACATCAAGACGTCAAACTGTCTGCCAATGGTTGCTTTAAAGCTGTAGGCCAGAATGTCCAAGTCAAAAAGAAGTACATTCCCGGAAGTTTCCTGACGCAGGCTAAAAAGAAAGAGCTTCATGACAGAAAATGGAAGCAATTTAAAGAATTGAAAAAGCTTCAGTCGGGAAAGCCCATCAACGAAATTAGTATTGAGTCCATTTTGAGTTTAATGCAGGCTCTCAATATTACTGATCCAGAAGAAGAGAAACGCAAAGCAGCAATGGCCAAAGAAAAGCTCGAATTAGAAGCAAAAGAGAGGGAAATAAGACAGAGAATCGAGAAAAGATTGTGGCTGAAGAAACAGGTAGAGCTTCTCGAACTCTCACGAAAAGAGTTAAAAGAAGTTGGAACTTTTCTCAAAGAGTTGGACGAACTGCTTGGCAATGATTGTGTCAACCTTGCCAATTACGTGGAAAAGTCTGTTGAAGATGTCATATCTGATATTGACAGGGTCCTAGCAACAACTGCCAACCACACGATACCACAAACGGATATTGACAAAATAAAAATGCTAACGCAAAAGAAAAATGATTGCAAAACAGCAAAGTCAAAAAATGATGAGAACAGCCCTCCTTCGACAATGAAACCAAAGTTTAAATGTGTACCAATCTCTTTTCCTTGAACGACACAACATAATACTTAACTCTTTTTTTCTCTTTCGGACTATTTGGACATACACTAGATCTACCAAATTTAAAATTAAAAAACAAAACCTATAGTGGGGGCACCTGGTCATTAAGTCACGTTGATGACCTAATGACCCACCACCTGATGAGACTCATGGAGGAGTCGAAATAGGTTTTGAAAACGCGTTGTAATCCGTATAAACGTGAAATTAGCTTAATAACAGCATCTTAATTCGTTCTTGGACTATTTAGCGAAAACCGCCTTATATGCACTTGTGACCCCAGTAAAACCATTTACAATCCATGAGAAGGATTTATATAAAGTATCTACGCATTACATTTCATTCAAATGTATATCTTAAATATCTTAAATCGTTAGAGAGTTATATCGAGCGAAAATCCCAACCAAAGACATACACCGAAAACAACTTTTCNAGTTGAGCTGTTTGGGTTTAAACGCACCGTGAGTGTCCATATATCGCTTATGTTGCCGTATGTAGAGATGAGTTCCAGCGTTCCCTCGTCCTGTATGGTCAGATTGGCGAACTGGTTCGCACGCACACCGCCCGTACCGAGATTAACCGTGGAACCTGCGTGATAATTGATGTACACGTCATACACGTGCCTTACAAAATCGCTACAGCGGAATCATGTTATATCAAAATATACGGGAATGGAATTGCGACTTTGCCATATATGTATTTCGACTTAACCCATTTATGCCTAGTGGACTCTCCCATCCTTCTAAATTGGATCAATTTATTTCCATATTTAGGGATGTCTTGTATATTTATTTCTATATTAAGAATATTTCTGACAGAAATTCCTTTAAGCAAACAGCGCAGACGCTGATGAGACGCTGTTTGCCAATGCCTGTTTTTCTAGACGCTAGGCATAAATGGGTTAAACTAAACTTAAACTTGTGAAATTGTGTAGAACGTTTCTTCTTTTCAATGCTTATATGTCGTTAAAATAATAGGAAAACAAACTTCAGTGTATATAGTGTTATGTTTTGAAAGTGTATCTTATTTGTATAAGAGTATTACAGTTATTAATTTTTCAAACATGATTTAGCTAACAGTTCCGTGGCGCACTGGATATGGTGTCCGCCTAGCGATCGGGAGGTCATGGGTTCGAACATCACTGGGAGCCTTCCTTTGATCTCCCCCAAAGACACCAAGTACTGGTAATAGTACCAGGAAACGGACTCGAGAGCGTCAATATAAGCCTACGGCTTTCGGTGCAATCGAGCTAAAATAAATAGGTTTAAACTAAGAATTCATGTTTAAAAGAAAATTACAATTTCAAATAAAATACATTTACTTCATTTTTGTTTCAAAAATATTGTTGTTTCATGCATGTTAAGTCGAATTCTACACTTACCTGTAGATACGAGCAAATGTGACTTCGTGCCGTCAATCGTGCCCCAGAATCTCCCGGAAGAGGTTCGGAGGACGCTGGCAGCACACGAACTGGCAGTGGTTGGCATCGCCAGCGCCTGCTGGTCGAGCGGCTTCCGGAACTCCACGGTGGTTTCCGGCCAGATCCACGTGGCGTCCTTGTACAGGTACACCTCATACGTGACGTTGTGGCGCCTGTACTGAGACACCTGGGGAAACACAGCGGGATTCTTAAAGGGCTTATTCTTGTTTTCGCTAAATAACCTTACTCGAGACCACTTATTAAAAAAAAAAAAACGTCAAAGAAAAAAAAGTTTGATTTTTAGCTAATTCCACAAAACAAAACTCATCACAAAAAGTTGACCAAACCAAAATAGATTTAGAATAGCCTTGAAATTTTGCGAAAATTAAAATTGAGCCATGTCGTCGATAACGTTCAGGGTGATATTGAAACAATCTTTTTACTTTGGTGTGTTAAGATCAAATGGTTGTTATTTTGTTATTTATGGTGACATGAACTTGAACGTTTGTTTTGTTATTCCCTCAGTAATATTTTACTTCATGTAGATACCAATCAATTCGTATTAATGAAATACAATAGGGATAAAAATATATGTTTTCACGCGTAAATTAACGTCTATGAACACTTTAAATGTCAAGAAATCAGTGTGCTAACATAATTCCGCCATACTATCTATATTGTATCAACAGGGAGCCATTTCGTCCATGCCAATCATTCTTGCTATTACTTACGTCCGTCAGAATAAACTTCTGTCCCGGTCCGATGTGCAGGTGACCGGTGTCGTCTCCGTACATGAACACCGTCTGGAGGGTGTTTCCGGTTCCGTTGAACGCTAAGTGCGCGCCACCGTACAGTTCCACGTGCGTGAAGTCGAACGTGAAGATGCCAGTGGTGGCGTCAGGCCGGAGGAAGGCGATTGCACCTGGATGGTATAGGAGGAAATGTATAATAATATAAGAATTAAAGGGACTTGTTCATAGATGTTCGTCTTTTTAACAATAATGCCATTAACTGAATAAACTTATCAAACTGCAATCGTTGGAATAGTTTTTTTTTAATTGATGCAATATCAAGGAAAAAGATTCAAGAAAAATGCCTTTCCCGTGGGTCGATTTTCTAACACTAACATTTAATAAAATATCCCTGGCAAAATACTGACATTTCTATGACTTTGTTAAAATGACCCCAAATAATAACCAATGTAATACGTTCATGAAATTTCCCAAGTAAGTAACTCAATTATACTGCTGAAATGCAGCTTGACCCGTTTTCATCACATGCGCGCAGTGTTAAATGTGTTTTGGTTTGCATGCTATCATTTTGGAAATAAAAAAGTTTATACTACAACTTATGGGTCTCACCTGAGTCAAGGTAGGCGTTGTACTCAGTAGTCCCAGCCGTTGTGGAGGTAGGCTCAGTTAGCTAGGGAATAAAACAATATTCGAACGCAAAAAACACACCGACGCATTAAAAAAAAAGTATCGAAAGAATAATTGTTCTCTGTTTGTGAATGAAATACTGATGTGATTTCCGGAATATGATAACAACTCAGTTTTGCTTAACCATTATAACTTAATTTACAATGACGCGTGTCTTAGTCTTGGTAATAAACTTTCGACTAAAAACATTTGTAAACGAATTTGTTCTGTTCAAACAGTTATTATTATTTTCATTTTTTTTATATTTTTTTTAAATAGTCGCTATTGTAAAATATTTCCGGTACTCAAAATATGTTGCAAATGATTGACGTTTAATTCAGCTGAAAAATAAGTTACTCTGTGCGTTATTGAATAAAGACGTAACTTAATCAAACGTTGCATTTCCGACCAGCAAACATTCAAGATGTACAAGAAAAATAAAAATGAAACTCACTCAGTAGAAACGGGGGCTTAATTCATGTGCGTAAAGTATTGTCCCGGATTAGCCAGTGCTGTCCGCACGGGCTAATCAGGGACGACACTTTCCGCCTTAACTAGATTTTTGCTAAAAGATACTTTTTTTAAGCGAAAAAATATATAAAAGCTGAAAGTGTCGTCCCTGATTAGCCTGTGCGGACTGCACAGGCTAATCTGGGACGAATCTTTACGCACACGCATTTAACCCCGTTTCCTCAGAGCGCGACTCAAATTGAAACACTCACCTTGGGCATCTGACAGCGGTTGTCGACCCTGAGGTTGCGGATGTCGTTCCCTTGGAAGTAGGAGACGCCCGGACCGCCGATCTCACCGCGTGGCGTGGACCCTCCTGCATACCATAGGGGAGACACGTATGGTGATTGTGTGTAAGACACAGGTTGGGTACACAGGACCAGTGGTCAAATATGACTTATTTTTTATTTATTTTTTCATTGAAGTGAAATACAAAATCTTAACATTGGGCATTTTTTCATATACTACAATTACATATAAGATAAAGTACAAAGGCAGCTATCTATTCGATACGGGTATTACATAAATGACGAGTATTATTATTGTCTTAATCATGCTGATAGTAAAATAATAAACCTAAAAACTCAACAATTAACACATTTATATATTCAAAATAGAAATTCATGCATACTAAAAAGCAAACAAATCGAGCACCTTTCGCCTCCACGTAGCCGGATTGATATTTGCCAAACTTGAAGAACGCGTGCACGCGACCGCCGGCTCCACCGCCGCCTAAGTCGCCCGCGGACCCGCCGTTACAGTAGATCCTTCCGGTCAGCTCGAAATTGACAACGCTGTTCATGTAGATATTGCCCCCAGCACCGCCCCCCGAATGACCGTACTAAATGGTTAGAGTTGCTCATTTTTAACAAACTTGTGCGGCTTGAGATTCATGGCAAAACACAATTCATTGGCAAATGGCCATGTTTAACTTGTTTAAAACATGCGATGATCACGATATGGTTCTTTTTGAAAAACTTTCGTAGTTCTATGTTATATTAATCGATAAATTAAAATTTATATTTGGTGATACGACAAGAATATTTCTATAAAACAACTTTACTTCCAAATTAAGAATATTTTTAAATGTTCTTTATTCCAAAACGCCTAAATTACTCTGACACCTCCCACTACTTATCGCATAACATACAGATAATCTACCTTCAATCAAGAAGCATACCTTAAAGCAAATAAATATTGGCATGTAAAAATCATACCGTCGATGGCTTTCCATCCGCTCGGACAGTACCGCTGATGATGATGTTTTCAGTCGCATACATGTGCACGTAACCACCGCCGATACCGCCATTGTTTGAGCCCGGGGTGTAGCTTCCACCACCCGAACCCCACGTACTCTCCCGGAAGATGTCGCCGTACGCCCAGGTTGCTTTCGTGCCTCCGTTGCCCTTGCCGCCTCGCCCGCCGTGGCTCCCGCCGCTGCCGCCACCAGTAGAGACCACACCCGCACCTGTACAGTGAATGTTCGAAAATACTTTTTTTCAATGTAACCTTGTTGTTGTGTGTGTAAAATTTGGGTTGAATAAGTTGCATATAAGCTTACTCCGGAATGGGTTAGATTTTGGGAAAAACCTACTTATTTGTTGATACAAAGTTGATATATTTAACGTCCTTTCAAAATCACATACCGTGTCAACCGTTATTAATTAAATGTAACTATCATTTGGTGCTTAAATGCGTCCGCGTTGTGTGTACCGGCATTATAAATAGGATTTTCCAAAGTTCTTGAGATCTGCATAAAATCGCACACGCGTAGTTCAAAACAGTCAATCGGTTAAATACTTATTCCACTTTACTTTACCCTCTTATTAAGATCAAGCAATTACTGGAATTTAGCCTCTACATTCTTTATCTTTTTTTCTCGTTAGCTTTGTTTCAGTATGTTAAAGCTATAACTTATAAATTACTCCTCATTAATATCATACCTGGTCCATTGTCATACAGGTAACCACCTCCGGTGACGTCAAGGGTACCGGAAATTGTAATATTCTGACAGAACTGAATCCCGTCTCCGAGCGGTCCAATGTACAGAGAACCGGCGCGCAGAGTACCGTAAACGTTCAAAACCTTAAACAAGAGTCGCGTGGCCTCGCATCCTTCACTCGTCTTCTCGGGCCTGTTCTGGTAGAACGTATCCATGGTTCCGCCGGCCTCGATCGTACACGTGAATCCTTTAATGGTGTTTGGACGGGTGTATTTGACCAAGCCTCCGTTCTTCACGGTCAGATAGACGATTTTCGATTCGTTGTAAGGATGGCAATAGAGGCTGCCAGACACCTTAAAGGTCGTGACGTCCCAGACCGTGTTTCCGGAAATCCACTGCGCTCCAGACGACATGTCAATGCTCACAGCGGTAACTGCCGATTCTGAAACCCAGTTGGACGAAAGCAGCGAATCAAACTTGACCGTACCCTTGGTGTCTATGTGGACAGACAATGCCGTTTTAACGGAGTAGATATTAACTTTACCGTATGCTTCAAAGTAGCCGTTAACGTACAGGTATTCGATTATAAACGGTCCGTTTGGAAGGAAATAGAAGGAGCCGTTGACATTCATGTCCAGGCGATCCCAACCTTCTTGATCCCCAACGAAATTTGTCAATTTTCCGGCCATAACATCACCGTAAAGCTTGAAATCGTGAACTCCAATAACGGAAACGCCTGTCCAGGCTTTAGATGACTGAGCCAGCGAATCCAACGTGATCGTGCCGAGGTATTCGAGATGGAGGGATCTCAGCTTATTGACGGAGTACCCTATCAACGTCAGTGGCTTCGTTGACGTCATTATTCCGTTGCAGTAGAGTTCGTCGACCTTAAAGTCGCCACATGGTGTGAAGACCCAGGATCCGTTCTGGTTGACGCTTATTTTGTCTATTCCTTTTCCAATACTCATGTTAGATGCGGTAAACATTTTGTCGATCGTCAACGTACGTACATTCAGCGTGCTGCATGTGCTGTCCGTCTGAACGCCGTTTTCCCGTCCCGGCAACGAATTTTTATTCAATTGCAAAAGACCGCTAGGATTGTTGATAACAAACGTGTTTATCCTGCCATCAGCAGTGGTCTTTGATTTAAATATCGCGAGGTTGTTAACGTACATTTTACCCGAGATTCCAACGGTGTCGGCAATAATTGGGCCGTCGGCTGTCATCGTAAATGTTCCCGCAGTGCCGACCATAAACTGGGTAGCTCCTTCACCGAACGAAATAATGCCAGGTGAGAAAACACCGTTGATGGTTATGACGTCACATTCCATGGTTATGACGTCAGATGCATTGGGCCAAGTGAGAGTACCGCCTTCAAGCAAAAACTGCGTGCACGGGTAGACAATGGACACGTGCTTGCCCAGCTTGACAGAGCCACGGATGTCGATTTGCGTGCCAAGGTAAAGGTCAGAAGAGCTGGGATTGAACTCAACTGAACCCGTTGTACCGACAGTAAACTTTGTTAAATCTGTAATGCTTATTTGACCACTTACTTTGAACGCCCCGTTTACTTGAATATCCTTGACTTTGAGATCGAATACGTGGTTTGGGTTCGTAATTGTAAACGCGGTTAAAGCACCTACTTTCAGCCCATACATCGTACTACCAGTCATCTCTGTTGAATCTATAGTAACTTTTGCGGGAGTTTGTAAGGTCAACGTTTGATTCGCCGGAAGACCGAGTATCAACTGCCCTTGTATTATGGTGGTTCCTAACAATACAGCTTCATTTTCCTTCCCCAAAACGAGACTGGATCCAGCAAAAACGTGCGCATGCGTCGTGATCTTCTGCGCGACACTCAGAGTCGAAGATTCGGTGACGTGAATCATAGAGCGTCCGTCTCCATAGATGTTATCCACGCCAAATTTAGCGGCGAATACGAGATGGGAGCCGTCATAGACCAGCACCTCCTTCAGATCGTCGTGAAAGTCCATCAGGTACGCAGCGCCTCCTGTAACGCAATCATATGGGTCGCGCTGTGAGAAAACGTGGTAACATGCATGTGCGTAAGGTGTCGTCCCAGATTAGTCTGTGCAGTCCGCACAGGATAATCAGGGGCAACACTTCCAGCCTAAACTGGATGTCCGCCAAGAAGAGTCTTCCTTAAAGCGAAAAATATAATAAAAGCGGAAAGTGTAGTCCCTGATTAGCCTGTACAGACTGCACAGGTTAATTCGGGACGACACTTTACGCACATGCATTAGACACCCTTTTCATAGAGCGAGGCTCATATTTAAAACTGTGTGTATTGTTTTCGTTTCAATCATGGTAGGATTGTCGTTTCTATTCGTGTTATTGTTATATTTAATATCAACAGTTGTACTAGATGTTTGAGCCGCTAGGCATTTCTCAATGATATGCAAAATACAAATCGTGTTCGACTTAAAAAATTATTTTGGCCTTTAAACAATATAATAATAATAATAATAATAATAATAATAATAATAATAATAATAATAATAATAATA
>VMBQ01000188.1:254582-282207 GCA_007657795.1 Dreissena rostriformis
GAAAGCCTTAACCCTTTGAGCGCTGGAACCGGATTTTGAAGGCCTTTGCAAACAGTTTGGATCCAGATGAGACGCCACAGAACGTGGCGTCTCATCAGGATCCAAACTGTTTGCTATTCTGATAGTATTCTTTGAAAAAAAAATCGAAGAAAATGCTAATTTTAGAAATTTAGCAGACAACATTTTAGCAGACGACAAATTTCCCAGCATGCAAAGGGTTAAAATGCCATTCAATGATTTGGGTCGGCTCAAATGAATACTAGTGATTACGTTCGAAGATGTATACGAAACTAGGCGTGTACCTTTCGTTGCGGCCGCGCAGATCCCAACTGGTTCCAGCGAGGTTGTGCCTGGAGGATAGACAGTAACAGAGTATGATACATGTTTTACAATACAGGCAATATTACGTGTTATGTTATCAAAGTGAGCCGTTGTGTTGCTTTATACGATAAGCGGACTCTGTTTTTTTTCGCCCGCATCAGTGGATTACTCTTTCATGCGTTTATGAAATGTTAACCTTCAGTTTCATTATATCAAGAATATACCAAAACTAAACTTAATTTGGAGAACGCTCGTCAACAAACAAATGAATCGCGGTGGTAACAACTATACAGTAAGTGAAAATTTTACAATATATGATATTAAAGGGCTTGTTCACGTTTTGGTAAATTGACAAAATTGAAAAAAAAAAGTGTTACAGAAGAGTTTCAGATCTGCAAATTTTCGTCGTAGTTTTGATATTTTCGAGGAAACAGTAATACTGAACATTTACCATGCTCTAAAATATCCATTATATGCATCTTTAGACAATTTTAAAACCTGAAAATTATAAAGCGTTACAAACGCGAAACGATCGAATAATCTGGAGAGTTCTGTTTTCATCGTTATATTTAATTCTATTCTTGTTTAATACTGGAGCTATTAAGTTCCGATGTTTACATTTATCAATTAAAATCATTTAAACTTCAAAACATGCCAAAAGCTGTGAACAAGTCCCTTAACTCGTTCAGTGCTGGAACCGAATTGTGAAGGCCTTTGCAAACAGTTTGGATCCAGATGAGACGCCACAAAACGTGGCGTCTCATCAAGATCCAAACTGTTTGCTATTCTGATAGTATTCTTTGAAAAAAAAAATCGAAGAAAATGCAAATTTTAGAATTTAGCAGACGACATTTTAGCAGACGACAAATTTCCCAGCATGCAAAGGGTTAAAACGACTGCTTGCTTACCGGGCGCATAACCGCGCAGTGCCATGGCTAGCTCAATGGTGCCATACCAGCTTGTAGGGTACAGGCGAATCTGCCTGGTCTTAATGGGATACGGCAACGCTACCGTCACCGTACTGCCGCTGTTGACGTTCGCCGTGAAAACGTAGTTTTGATCACCTACTTGTATCTGCATACAATAATACACATATATGTGTCGTGTTCTGAGAAAACTGGGCTTAATGCTTGTGCGTAAATTGTCATCCCAGATTAGCCTGTGCAGTCCGCACAGGCTAATCAGGGATGACAATTTCCGCTTTTACGGAATTTTTCGTTAAAATGATGTCTCTAGCGAAAATCCAATTTAGGTGGAAAGTGTCGTCCCGGATTAGCCTGTGCGGACTGCACAGGCTAATCTGGGACGACACTTTACGCACATGAATTATGCCCTGTTTTCTCATAACACGACACATTTGTGTTATTAATTGTACATTTGCGGTTTTTATCGCATTGGTCATTTGATCAAGTGAGACACATTAAAGTTATAAATATGTAGACCACGATTTTACTGTAAACGGAACAACACGTGTTTGAGACTCAATGAGATCCATGAAACAAAAAACTGAAATAATCTTTATCGTCAATCTGTTAATGCTAGCTAGAATTATGAATGCACAATTATAATTTTAACTTATAAGTCAACAAGAAGTGCATGAATACAAAACAAGTTGTGTGTTTTTTTTTTAATTTAATTATTCATAAAATAAAATGGTTGAACAAAAAAAAATAAAAAAAATATTGTATTCATTGAGTCGATATAGCAACAAATTTTGAAGGTCAAAATTTTGAAACACAAATGGCACGGTTTCGCGAAATTCAGCAATGTCAAAAAACTTCGATGCCATTTACCCAGGATGCCGAGGTCGCGTTAAAGTAACGGACGGTGTACTTTGTGACGTACTGTCCCGACGTTCCACCACCCTTCGTGGACACTGCGGTCACATAGCTGTCAGCGCTAAGTGACGCCTCCAGGTAGGCACCGGAAGTTGATACCGGCCGCCACCCCCTGTTCGGGTCAGCTCCCAGCTTTCCGTACCCCGTACCGTAGTTGGACTGAGCGGAAGAGGCCACAAAGCTGCCAACCACGAGATCGCCCTCGGTTGTACCTAAAGGATTTGTCGGTGGTGTGACTGCGCACTGTTTGTTTGGACATCATAATTGGATTTGCTCACTCGCGTGTTTCAATTAATAAGTATTTCATTCAATAAAATGTAAAATACCCGGTAAATATAATAATTGTATTTATTGTTATTCAAAGTTCATGCTAACCTCCAAGACCGCCGTCTGCCAGAGTTTTACCCAAGAACGAGTACATCTTTTCAGTGTGACTAAGCGATATCCTTCCACCACCACCGCCGCCGCCGTCACCGGCGCCGTTTCCACCGCGAACGGAGATAGTGCCATAACCTGTATAAAGAATCACCCGTTTACACAAAACAACATACAAAGACGTAATATGCCTGTTGAGACCATAATTACAACACACGCTAAATTTGCATAGGCTTTTCGCAAGTTTTCGCATGTTAATAAAACGCATAGTCTTTGATACGTAGCTTTAGATCTATCGGCTACTATCCCACCTCGAACAAAAAAACAACAACATAAAATTAATGATTTTAATACTTGCCTTTTATCACGTTTGCCGCAAGATAGACACTTCCACCGCTGCCGCCACCGCCGTTCGTCGTCCCGATACCCCCGTCGGCTGACAGGATGCCGTCGACGATAATATCTGAGGTCGCCGATATTTTGACGGCGCCGCCTCCTTTTCCGGCCCCGGCGCGCCCACCTGGACTTCCGGGATTCTGTGGCTCGGTGAAACTACCGTACGCGACTGCATCCGTCTTGCTCAGGATTACTCCAGCGGGACTTCCGCCGCGGCCTCCGTAGCTGCCTGATACGAAAATAATAATAGAATTTCAAAAATGTTCAGTAAAACAAGTTTCTGTTTCACTTTTGATAGAATTTGTATGAACATGGTTTGTACTTTTAAACTTTTAAGGTCGGTTTTATTGTTTAATTGTCATTCTATTAATTCCAATCATTATTAAGTCAGAATTCATAATATATTGAGACGATTTCTATGTTTAAAGTTGATAAAAACGTTCTTTAATGAGATCTTTTTAATAAATATTAAGTTAATTACCATACATTTATAATTATGTATTATATTGTATATAATTATGTATTTATGACACTGAATTCCTTCTGTTTTTGGATTTGAATTAGTGTTGGCTATTTAAACTTAAGTTCTTTATTCTGAAAAAAATCATCCGAAATAAAAACAGTTATTTTAATCAGTCAAAATATGTACAAGTGGCTTAAACTAAATTAGTTGTAAGTACATACTTAAACAGAAACATAACGACTACCGGTATAATGACCCTCTGGGTGAACTGCGCTTTGACATTAATTGGGAGCAATATTTGATTTTTGAATTAACTAATACACTTATTGAAACAAATGTATAATTACCAAAGGTTCGTGTTAACAATGTTAAACGGTTTGAATGAAATCCTGAAACTTGCCTGAGAAATAAGCTGTAAAAATATTTAAGTTCGGCATTTGTGAACGTGATTAACCCATTTATGCCTAGCGTCTAGAAACAAGGCCTTGGCAAACAGCGAAGACCCAGATGAGACGCCGCATGATGCGGCGTCTCATCATGGTCTGCGCAGTTCGCTTATAAGAATTTCTGTAAGAACTATTCTAAATATAGAAATAAATATACTATAGATCCCTTATTTTGGAAGTAAATTTATCCAATTTAGAAGGATGGGAGAGTCCACTAGGCATACATGGGTTAATTAATTGCGCCATGCTGAGTTGAGTGAACGTCTTCGAGAATTGCTCTGAAACTTAAAACAAGTATTCCCTAAATAGAAGGTAGAACATTGTAAAAAGCCTACCCTTCACAAAGACATGTTGCATTCCCAGGTTTGACTGATTGCGTCTACATGTTTTTGCCATCTTCTTATGTACAAAGAGCTATCAATATACATAGGTATATTGATAGGTCTTTGTTATGTAAGAATAAATCTGGATGCCTTTAGATTTGACTCGGTATTGCATTAAGGCCGGGTCAAGGATATAGTCAAGGTCAAGGTGACTGTAACTCAGAATAATAACAAAGTTGAATCTCAATTACCTGAGAATTTGTTAAATCTAAATAACTGAAACTCAATAAATTGATACCGTTTAACGGATGATGCCTAGGGTACACCATGCTGTATTTGCAGTCAATTTAACTATTTTTAATATTTTATATGTGCATTTAAATCGGTAATTCGAGAATAAACTTTGTTCAACTCTCTCATACAGTGCAAAAAGTGTGTGTTAGACAATGATGTCGTAGTGACTCGTGAAATTTCACGCGTCGATACGTCCAGCTTTGCGACAATTTTTTTTTCTATGTTCTATGATGTTGATCCTGGGTCATCCTTGACCAATTTTTCATTAACCAATTGATGTAATATGATTTAAATATCACGCGTTGTATCTATGCATAACCGGGAGCAAAAAGCAAATTATGTTGTTATTACTAGTCATTTTCCATTATAATTTTAATAGTTTTAATATAACTTAATATGAGTCTGGTATATTACAACTTCGTCTAGCTACTGTACGTAGTATTTCATAATATTGGTAGAAACCAAACCACACGTTTGCCTTGTGTTGGTTTATTAATGCGGCCATTCATCTGAACTCGATGTAATACGTGTTTAACATCTAGTTTTAATTGTACACCACGGGGTTTGATAAAAAAAAACACAACAATACTGTTGTAAACAAAAGCCATAAAAATAACGTCCTCGTTACCTCCTGATCCCAGAGTGCTACCGGTGCCATCTCCCGAGTCCGACAGAGCGTCAGCGTTCAATTTCCCGCCCGCTTTTATTTCAAGTGAGGTACAGGTTATAAAAGCTGCCTGCGCCTTGACGCTGATCGTTCCGTACACCGTAACGGCCAATTCTGCATTGTCAATATTCGCAGATAACGTGCACGTCGTTCCGACAGGAACGTCTAAAACGTTATTCGCTATCAGCGTGTCGCATTCGGCGGCATTAGAACCGCCGACGACGAAAACTGCTACAATCCAAGCTGCTACCCAAACGCCTGCTGGCGTTGGAAACATTTTTTAAATCAATACTTTCGCCGAAATGTTGCTTTTTTTACGTCGAAACAACAATTTATTTTTTGCGACCGCTTCTGAAGCAAGTCGTCGCTGTTGTGATTAGCACCAAGATCACTAAACAGTTTATATTGATCATTGATCTATTGACCGATTGATCGGATAAATTGAATGCCCGCGCAGCAAAATATGGCCGCGTTTCAAAAAGACGATTTAAGGAATTAACCATATAAACTCAATCTTAAATCAGATCAAATCGCGTATGTCTTGATTTGTTTTTAAATATAATTTATTGCTGACCGTTGATATGTCCGGGAACAGTTTCTGGTATAATATTGTTATGTAAGCACAGTGACAGTTTAATTTGTGCTTTATTACCTGTAATGGTCGAACAGTCGCTCGAAATTATCAAACTATAAATTTAAAACATTACACGTGTAACACAATACGATTTCGACAATCATTACAAATTATTTGTCTATTTGTCTTTATATACAGTAGATATGTGTAAATTGTGGGATACATTTTCATTTTTGGTTGATATTCTCGCTAGATATGTACCTACATAATATAAAACAATCTTGCTTCCGGGTTACTACTACTAGTATATTTTATTTGCTGCTTCATAGAATGGTGCATTGATATGACATTTGGTGTGTGTCAATACAAAGCAATAAGAAAATAAACACAGTAACATTAATTGTGTATATAATGGAAATTTAAAAAAATAATATATGCTCGTTTATTGATTATCATCTGACATCAATCAAAATCGGAAATCTCTTTAAAGCGTTTCTGACGCTTTTAATTGATATTTTAGCAAACACGTGCACATCCGATGTAGCGTTAAGACTCTCATAACAATTGAAACGCTTGCTTGGTGTCGTGGTAACGCGTTATCTTTTACTTCTAGAGATCACTGGTGCCTATCCGCTGACTGGCACATTTACAAATCTCTTTCGTTGTTTAAATAATTAAACAAATATTACAGTAAACATACGGAAAACTGTGAACAAGTTCCTTTAACATATACAAATGTATATATAATACTTATAGTGTATGTTATCCTTATAAATAGACTTGTTGGATACCATTTGTACAAATATTGCTAAACACGTACAACCTACACTGTGACCATTTTTACATTGTACAAATTTTTGTTTCTTTCAAAAATCATACAAGCATGAAAACAAGAAACATGGACTCAAGTTCGTATGGTCTCCTTGCATGTATCGAATGCTGTTTCGTAAGTATACGATGTAAAAAAACAACACATATATTTAAATTTCTTAATAGTTATGGACAACGACGGTATGTCCGTTAAATGAAAGAGATACCGTTCACGTAACGCAGTTCTTCAAGTATTGTTGACATTTCAAATGTTCATAATTCAAGTTAAGTATATTTATAAGGTTTTGCTTTTTTTTTTATAGAATCTTGGAGGAGAAAAAAAGCAATTAATGATTTTGATTGGACAACTATTGCATTAGTTTGCATGGTTGACTGAATCCACACTGGAAAGAGGACATAATTCCCACGAAACAGCTGAAAATTACACGATAAGATTATTATTTTAAAGAAATCGAGTCGAGATTGGACAAATGCGGTTTCTACGGATTACAGTATATATTTTCTATAAACTTCTGACCGCGTTGGAACACTTGGCATTTGTGAATCTTTATAAGCTGTTAATCGGCTTAATCAATTGCTGAGCTTAACTTGGCACAAAAATGTATTTCTGTCTCCAAAAAAATATTGGTTGGTTATGAAATTGGTTTAATTCGCTTTAGCTGCCGTGTTATAATCCATAATCGTTTTAAAATCGTTGGACCTCATGTGTTTTGGCATTCTTTATAGCGAGAGTTTCGCGGATTAATGTGGATGAACCTGCTTCAGAGGTCTAATAACAAATATGGTGTTAAATCGCTTATAACAAAATCGGGTTTGATGAACTTGCTACATAGTTCAAGTAATACATATGTTGTGAAATCGCTTATATAAAATCTAGTTTAATTACCCGATATATGTAGTGTATAAATGGACCGCTGGGACCAGTTTAAGAGATCAATTCGGATTAAATAAATTCTAACAGAGCTTAAAACGGGTTCTGTTTTCGTTGTCTCTTTTCATTCTTTAAGCTGATGAACCAACATAGGTTTAATTGGTTTTCACTGAATCTTTTTGACGTTTAACTTCGCTATTGAATCCAGTGGTATGTGAACATAGGCTTTATATAGGTACGGAATACGCCTTGAAAAAACACAGTTCACATATCAAAACTGCCAAACTGGTCGTACACATTTAAAAACGACAATTCATTCACGTTGGAAAACGTCCAATAGGGTTTTGGCAAGGTTTGCACGCGGAAAGTATTATGTTCCCGCATGAAAATCCGGAATCCGTGCTCGTTAAGCTTTCTTAATACCTTCAGCTGGAAGGCAAACGACACCCCTCCCCAAACACCCTTGTGTTCCTCTTTTGCAATATTTCCGTGGGAAAATCCCCAGTCCTTTTTATCGTTTGACCAAAGTTCAACTCCTTTGGCTCGCTTATCTTCGTACTGTTCACGCATATTTTCTAATTCTTTCTTCATGCCATCGGCATTGTTCATGTCAGTATTTTGGTGACCGCTCGCGCGCTTTTTGCCGCCGTTGCTATCGTCTGCGGCCAAGAGTTTTCGCAACGAGTGCGAGGGTTCGTTGTTGGGCATACGTTTTCGTTTTGGCTGATAGTCCGAGATTGTTCCGAAATGAATTTCCAGACTCAGCTGCCTCACTCGGCTAAGTCCCCCATTTACGAAAATGTCCGAGAGCGCCACCCACTCCCAGCCCTCAATGTCTATCTTAAGGATATCAATGTGTCGCTGGAAATTAAAGACAAATACATATGATAAGCTTTGGCGTAATATTAATTACATGGTCTTTATTAATCAGTGATTTCCTACCGCCTCGGGAAAGGAACGACTAGTATGTAGTGTAAAAAAGAATGAATATCATTATAGAAATGTTTGGCATTTCGGAAGAAATACTTGTACACTGCCGACATCATCATTCAACTTGTCTGTCCGGACAGGAGAATACAATGCACACATTTGATTACTTCTTTACAACATGCACATACTAACCGGAAAAAAAAACAAATAGCAAATTTACTAAAAAGATAAAAAAAAGTATAGATCTCGGTATTCTCAGAAAGGCTTTAAATGACTTAAATTTAAGTTCATAAAAAAGAAAGGCATCATAACACAAGTACAGACAGATAGAATAGTTTATTAACGCCTAACTTTTGTAAATAAAAATACAGTAATGCAGTACAAAATTGGTATACATGTGTTTATGTACACAATCACTCTAACAGAGTTATGAGAGACGATGTTAATGTAATTCAATTGAGGCATCGGACCAGTTACTTGAAGTTAATGCAATTCAACGGCAGTCAAAACACAAACCTTTTCATGATCTAGTTGCTTGACAATAGTGGAGAAGCGACGAACTTCGAACTTGTCTGGACCGACCGTGGAGTCCACACTGCCTAGTCCGACTTTGTGAAAGATTACGTACTCGGGGACTTGTACTTGAGGGCTAATACTGTAAAATAATATAAACAAGTATAACTTATGCGCTTTCTCGTCTTAAAGCTCTTCTTTCGATAATGTTAACATGAGTATTTATGTAAATATTGACATTATGTTGTACCTATGTTTCAAATCGTTAAATAACATGGCATTTATCTGGATCACTGAGTATTTCTAATTTATTCCATTGTCAAATTGTTGAGAAATTTATACAGCTCTGCTTTAAAGTATGTGACGTCATGGCGTCAAAAACAGGTGACGTCAAGAGAAAGTTGTTGCCATACTGGAATTGTATGAGCAAAAGAGACAAAGTCACGCTGCACATACAACCATGAGAAAGATTGTCAGAAGACTCAATTGGCACGCGGCGATTATACGACAGATACGGTATACAGAGAATGACGAAACGGATCTGGCAAAAATACGACGCGAAATTGAGAACGCTCAAAAGGAATGAGAGCTAAAACAAAAGGAAACGTGAACGAAACAAAGAGGCGAAGCTGAAGAAAAAGCGTCACCTCCAAAGCAGGGAAGGTGTTCCGAAAGGATTGGCTAATAATTCTAGGGCGTCTAAACATGACCAAGATGGCGGGGATGTGTCCCTGATGACAGATGAAGATATCTTGAAATGCGATCATGTCAACTTAGAGCGTGCCATGCGGGATAAGACGTCAGTATGCTAATCATAGTTCGGGCTTTCACTGACAATGTTGTCAATGACTGTACTTAAAAAAACGTGTGTTATATTGTGTATCATAATTGTGAAACGTACAAGTTTATCCAATGGCTATGCACGAATGAAAAATGCATTTTTATCTGCGTCTTGTGTAATTTATTCGACTACTTATTGGCATCGAATACCTAACAGCTGGTTTAATCCAACTTATTTTACTTGAGTTCAATGCTTATTGCGGCGCTTTCAGGTCCATTTCGGCAGTAGAACGTCACAATCTGTCTCTTTGTGATATATCAAGAACACACCCAGAAAGCGAACCAGAAACGCCCCGGTCGCAAAGCGGACACAATAATCATTACGCGAAATCGAAAGGTCAAACACGTGATCACGGTTCTTTACAGCGCAAAAGGTGCTACAAAGTATTCATTTGTTATTTCTTTTCCATTTCAATCATCTGATCGCTTTAGATCTACCGTATGTTATTGCTATAGCCTAAGGAGCTTTATAAATATTTATAACAGTTAAGCAGAAAAGTCTTTCGTGTACATTTTTTCAGCTCAACTAAACGGACGATTAATTGCTGATAATATTAGAAGTTTTATTTTGCTTAACCCATTTATGCCTAGCGTCTAGAAAAAAGGCCTTGGCAAACAGCGTAGACCCAGATGATACGCCGCATGATGCGGCGTCTCATCAGGGTCTGCGCTGTTTGCTTTAAAGAATTTCTGTAAGAAATATTCTAAATTTAGAAATAAATATACTAGACATGCCTAATTTTTTAAATAAATTGATCCAATTTAGAAGGATGGGAGAGTCCACTAGGCAAAAATGGGTTAACTTCGTGATATTTGAGAGGAAAATGATGAACATGACGATATTGATAATTATGATCTTCATTAAGTATTGGAGATCAAAGTTAAAAAGATCGCACATCGGTTACTTTGGTCAAATATGATGATAACGATGTACTTTGTGTTAGACAAACACAAATCTTTTCGAAATTCTCTTACTTACCTGGGATCAAACGTGTGTATCTCGCACCGGTATCTGTCGAACATGTGCTTCTCAAATTCGAAGTCGTAGTTGGATCTGTAAATTAACAAGCGCCGTTACTATAAGAGCCGAATTCCGATTAAGTATTATTTTGACCAAAAAGAGTGATCTTAACCTTCAAAGTTGTGGAAAACAGACAAGTAATGGAAAATCATGAATCTTAATGTCCTCATTTGATAAATGAATTGCTATTACAATAAAGTTCATACTAATAGTTATGGTTTGCAACAAGAAAAATTAACAAACCGCATAAACTTCATAAATAAATGCATCAACGAAAGAGGTATGGCTCTCGTACTCAGCACTTCCCTAAAGTCTTCTATCATCATTTCTGTACGGTGTTATTGTTCTTCGCACAAGAAAAAAAATAACAAGGGAAATAACTCCAAAAATACTGAAGAGAATTATAGTTCTTGCACTCATACAGGGCAATTACTCTGTACATATTAAAGAAAAAGTTATGTTACTTTTAATCTTCATGTCCACTATAAATATATGAATTGTTATTTTATTCCCTTAAATAAATGTATCATTGGCGCGTGAAAAGTCAACAAAGGGCAATAACTCTACATACTGCAGAGGGAGGTAGTGTCCTTAACGATGGTTTTTTCACATAAGTCATAGAGAATTATAAGTAGATTTATTTGAATACCTTCAATGCTTGCAGAGTTTTCCTCCACACAAGAAACGCACTATTAAAAAATCAGCAAAGGACAATAATTACAAAAATACTGATAAGAGAGTTGTGGTTCTTTTAATGTGCACTTTCTCTCAACGCTCTCTATAAATGTGCAAATGTGTATTTATATACCTTAAACACTTACGGGAGAAATTCTCAGCACAAGAAAATTGACAAAAGAGCAACAAATCTGTAAATCTTCACGAGAGAGTTATGGTTCTTGTAGTTTGAACTGCCCATTAATGCCTTATTTTAGTTTAAGACGTTTCATTTGAATCCCTTCAATACTTCCCGAGTTATGATGCATACAAGAAGCGTGACAGAATAAAGGACGGAGACACGGAAAGACGTTAAATCGGAAGGACTGAGGATGTGATTACCATATGCCTTCATTTTGGAAAATAACAAGCAAGGGCTGAATATGCACCGAGCTCCAGCTATATAGTATTCATCTAAATCAACATTCTCAACGTATAACAATTTCAAGACATATTCACACTAGAAATATTTAAGCAACATAAATAACAACAAAAGAATAACAGAAGCATTTACACTGTCATTGCCCTAATGTACTGTTATATTTCTGGGTACAATAAGCGTCGCATGATCCTATTTTTCACGTATAATAATTATATTTTTCTCATATATGAACAAGAATCTCATGATTCAGATGTAGGAAAGTTTTAGATCATATTATTCAGTATCCACACATCAGAATATTATTTTTTTTATATCTCCTCATCGCTTCCATTTTTATGTGCAACAAAAGCACATGTTTTTCTCAGATACTTACTTCCCAAACGGGTTTCTTTAAGGTAATGATTTTATTCTTAAACTGTTCTGTATCTTGTAGAAAGGTACATTCACATTACCTAATGATAAAACATACCCAAAGGAATATACGAGGCATGGGTTTCTGGGTCTGTACTTCCGGTCAATGCAGATCTCCTTACCTCCATCTCGCATTGAACCAACACGCATTTGATTTCTACACAACACTTGTATGGTGTTGATATACCTAAATTGAAAAAAAAGTAACACAACGAAGTATTGAATTGAAAAACTTGTAAATGTGGATTGTTAAATGAACACAGTAAACAATGGTGGAACAGACTCATATACATATTTCCATACTCGTAAGTAAACTGTGTTCTTCAAATCATTAAAGTCATTCGACACGACCATTGGCCTGGTAAGCAAATGGTAAGCATAGAAGCAACGATGAATATTAAGTTCGAGTTTCGTTATATTTTGTCTTAACAAACACACGGCCGATAATCAAGGGCGCCACCTCTTTTTTGCGATGAATTAATCAATGAGCCAATGCTACTTCCGAGGTGGCGCTAATGACCGGATGTTTTAAAATTTAACGGATAATTTTTCAGGTTGAGTCGGTTTTATATATTTTCAAATTTCGCATTATTTTAAGAATTGGGCAATGTAGTGCGATTCAGCAAAGATTAATGTATCCACAAATGTACAGAAACATACAATCACATCCCATTTGGAGACGTGAGGACCTTTATAAGTTGTGGCATGGTGGAGTTTTTGAAAGCAAATCGATGTCTTTTGCCTGTGTGACGAGCACATTTTCACCCGATTAATTCAATAACGATATCAAACAATTGCGTTCAACACATACAAGTTCCTGCATGATGCACAAACACATTGGTTTCTTGCAGATCTAAAAAATAATTTTGTATTTTTTTTTCAAAAGAGATGGAGCCAATGCCAAGGAGGTGGCGCTAAGGACGGGAGTTGGCGTCAATGCACGATATATGAATCATCACATGACTTACATTTGATAGATAAAGTTCCCTTTTCATATTTATTTTTATTTTTCAACGTAAATACGTAAACCCAAATCTATACAGAACATATACACATTCTATTAACACAAAACAAGATGTAAATATGTAAGTATATAAGTTAACAACGCAATTAAGAAGTAAGCAATATGAATCAAATATATTGTACGATATAAACCCAAAATATGTAATTCTCAACAAATCGAATAACTAAATTCTCAACATTCTCAAAAAAATTCTTCCACGACAAATGTAGTCAATACAAATACAGTAAGATAATTCACGAAATAATAAAAAAGATGTTACTTCTGCTTGAAACGATGAGTGTTGTCCCCTAATCAAAATGCTTAAATAATTCATTAAAAGGCAAAGGTCAACGGATCTTAATTAGGCTAATATATGTTGTTTGTTCCCACTAACATCTCCAACAAAATAAGGAAAACTCGGTCTTTAATCGTTAACCTTTTTTTTTAAATTAAACTCAAGTTACTTTCCAGTTTTATAGTATATTCAATGACAGAAATATTTAAAATCTCTTTTTGCAACACATGTTTCTGCATACTTATGTAGACTCTACAGTTTACTTTTTTTAATTATATGTCATTTTGGTCGAATAAGAAAAAAAGATCGAACACTAAATCTGAAAAACCACACACAAAGTGTATGGTCGACACCGAAAATTAAAATAGCTGAAATGTGCATTGGCGCCACCTCCTGTCATTAGCGCCACCTCGTAAGAACTGGCTCCATCTCTTTTGGAAGAATGCAACATTAACTATTAGATCGACAAGAAGTCAATGGTTTTTGTTCATGCAACAACTTGTACATGTTCAAAGCAATTGTTTGATGTCGTTAGCAATTTCATTGGGTGGAAATTTGCTCGTAACATGTAGGTAAAATGCATCGATTTTCTTTTAAACACTTCTTCATGCCACAACTTATAAAGGTCACCACGTTTCCTAAAGGGTGGTTATTATATGTTTCTGTACATTTGTGGATGAATACATCTTCGCTGAATCGAACTAAATTGCCCGATTTTTAAAATAATGCGAAATATGTTGAAAAAACAACAACAAATAAAACCTACTCACCCTGCAGAAATATCCGTGAAATTTCAAAACAGCCGGTCATTAGCGCACCTCGGAAGTAGCATTGGCTCATTTATAAATGCATCGCAAAAAAAGAGGTGATTACCGGCCGTGAAACATAACTTTTTTTAAAGTGAATTTAAAATGTATTTATTTATTTTTTATATTTTCTATCGTCATTTTGCAGACGACCGGAAGTATACCTCCAATAAATTAACGAGAGCATAGTGTCGTTTAACCCCTGAAGAGTATCGTCATCCGGTATGGTGTAAAAGTCGGACTCTCCAGTATCCATTAACGCGTCTTCATTCGGAGCTTTAGCTGGCCTCTTGGTGGAAGAAATCGCCTTTAAAAAAACAAAAACATTTGCATATCGAAACTGGATTTGAGAGAATCGAATTGTTGTTGCACTAGTGGAAAGTATTTCTGTCCATTTTGCAAAATGGAATTGATAGGACCACAGGTACTTGAAAATATTTTTTTGTGTCCTTACATGTACTTGAAAATTATTATTTTTTCCTAATATATAATAAAAGAAAAGGTATCCAACGATGATTTCACAGGTGTATTTAATAACGCTTTGCAACATCATGAAAGATCGAATAATGCACACAAATGTCGTTGTGATTGCCAGCAGGAAGCACCAATCTATGATTAAACATCGTTTATTTGATGAAAATCCATCAAGTATGTTCAAAACAGCTTAAAGTTTCACAAATATGAACCCAAAATCGAAGTGTGTTATTCTCGACGTCCAACTGTCAGTTATGACAGACCGCGAATTTCGGTCGTTTTTTTCACAATTAAACAAAAACTTATGAAAAACACCTGTGAAATCATCGTCGGATACCTTTTTTATTATATATATAAGGAAAAAAAAATAATATTTTCAAGTACCTGTTACTACCGGTAAATCAAAGCGCGAGTTAAAATGTGTACATTGTGTACATTGGTAAGAATAGTCATCTATTTACAAACGTAACATTGTTATTACGATTATTATGATTATTATGGCAATGCCATCGTAATTTTCATCATTTTTATACATATATAATTATTGTTGAGGGTACACATCTCATGCTTCGAGGTAACAGCTACAATGTATGTATATATGCGATGTTTACATGGATTAAAGTCTGTATATTGGGATTGCGTGTTAAAGGCTGATTGTGGTTTTGATAATCCGATGATGAGATGATGATTACAAGGATAATGAGGAGGAATAGAATTCTGCTTATTATAGTGGTGATAATTATGAACGTGAAGAAGATGATGATTGGACTGACGCATGTGCTGTTGCTGTTGTTGCTGCTGCTGCTAATGCTGATTATGATGATCGATTTGCAAAGCTGAAATTATAAAACACTGTATTCGCTTGCCATTGTGACCCATTCCGTTACTTATTTCATGGGTTAATCCCTTAAAACCAAATCGTATTATTTCAGAGATATAACAGGATAGAAGCGGCCGATATAAGTTTATATTTGGTGATATAATCGTATTATAACCACGCGCGTACATATTTAACCATACAAGTATAATACTATGGTACTAGCAATATTGTATTTGAAATAAATATAACAAAGCGTTGGCATGTCCGTTTCTTACGAAATTACAAACATTGTACCAAATTTTAAGTAGGATAAAAGACAAAATCATGTTGACTATTGAAATAATGTTATTTTGAGTTAAATAAACCCATCCTCGTCAAAGATTCGCAAGATTGTTGGTGTTCAGCTTCAATGAGCATGTACCGGAAGCTCCCATGCAGAAAAAATGAGCTTCCGTGTGTCCTTATCGGATGCCTTTCGTGAAATCCAAGTATAGAGGCGGGATTAACCAGTTTAACCACAAACATTATTTTTTTATAAGTCGTGTTTCATAACAAAGGTTGTACATATTTCATAGCGCCGATAACAATAACAAATCAAGAACACTATATATCGGGTACAAGTTTACCTGCTGAGCTTTAACCGCGTGGCTTACTGACGATTGACCCAACATATTCAAATAACCTTTTGATACAAGAAAATTGTAATTATATAAAAGTTGATCCACGTTACACAACACCTTACGTTCTAGATGTTTCCTAAACTTCAATAGACGTACTGTTGCATCATGTTTGAATAGCACAAACTAGATTTACATAAAAGCGTGCAATTGTATTTTGTTCTAATTTTATGTGACCGTGCGAGGTTAAACTTTAGCCGATGCTAGAATAGAAAAATAGAGTAGAAATACAAAGAAACGTATACGTTTAATAATCTAATTGTTTAAAGAACTTTTTACATGTACGTCACACAAACCACATGGGCTTAACCACAATTTAAACAATCAGAAACATCACATTCTACTCACAAAACTCGTATTTAGAACTAGGTTTAACACGTGGTCCGCGTCCCCACACTGGCATGTCGACGTCTGGGTTGCAGGCATGACGTGAACAACAAAGAACAGAAGCACTGCCGTTACTGCTACAGACGTTACAAGCGCTAAACGCACTTTAAACCGTAACATATTGTCAGATTATTTTTTTTTACAATCACGCAAATGGAATCTGTATTATACGTATTGTCTTAAGTGTACTGTAATAGTGCGTAACTAGATCGTTCATTGAAGATATTGATTTATGAACGGTGAAAGACAAACAATGAATACGTTTTACTTTTACAAATACCGGTTTAGTGAACAGTTAATATTGTTTATAAATTGTTCTATGAGAAGTGTGGATCTATTACTTATATATGTTATATGGAAAAAATACTCTGTTGCAATTGTAACTTGATTTTGGTATATATATATTAATATAACATTTGGAAAACTAAAACTAAAATTTCTGCGATAATTGCTTCATAAGCAGCAAATATGTTTAAGCTAACTTGCAGTTTTGTCAAATGAATGGAAAAGATACATCAGGCAATGAACAATCAAACTTGGATGAAATGACCCAATGTAAATTTTTGACAGAGAAAACAACAACACACAAATGTTTGATCCGAGATCCGTTTCATAACTGTTAGTTGATAGATATTTGGTTATATTAGAAAAAAAGCATTACACAGAATTGAAAAACAATGAATGAAAATACTAGGCAGTATGTAATTGGAAACTATTTGGGACATTAAACAAATGCAAACAAACACCGATTCGGCACAATCCAGGATTTTAATACATGCATATTAAAATACAGTAAAATCCAATAAGAATTAAACACAACATAAAATAAACATACTGTTAATATATCATGATTATAGATTAGTACCAATTGTAACAGTACATACATGTTAGACAGTTGTTATAAATACAGCAAAACATACATTTGTGCATGTAATTTAAGCAACTTACCTGAACTGATTGTCTAAATTTTGATTTTTGTTAAGACTGGCTGTAAGGCATACTAAATACTAAATATGCTACCTGAAAAAATAGTAAACACTAGTTTAGACAATGACATAAAACTATTTCTAAGTAAGTTTGATCTAACATAATGATAATCACAGCTCAACAAATAAATCAGGACATACATAACAAACACACACAGTTTAAGAACAGAAACTATTAAAACTGAAATGTGTTATTATAAGAGACACATATGTAAGTTGTTAATACATAGGTAGTCAATGTGCTTCATACATGCAAACAATAATCTGCAAATATAATATTTACAGTAGGTCACATATTTCATCAGGTTGACTAGAGAACAATATGTAAGATGTAAATATGCAAGTTGTAAATGTGTTTAATACAACCAGGGCTCAAAATTGATTTTTTCTTTTCACTGGCAAATTTGTGCAAGTGACTTAATTTCAACTTGAACAAATTAAATGTAATTGTAGCATATAGTTTTAACATTATTTTAAGGGAAGAACAATAATAAACATTAAAGAACTGTTGTTTTACTATTAATCTTAAACAGCAAACAGTAACAACTGTTACAAACCTGTAGGCCTACTTGTAAATGTATAACTCTTTCATTGCTGGAACCAAATTTTGAAGGCCTTTGCAAACAGTTTGGATCCAGATGAGACGCCACAGAACGTGGCGTCTCATCAGGATCCATACTGTTTGCTATTCTGATAGTATTCTTTGAAAAAAAATCGAAGAAAATGCTTATTTCAGAAATTTAGCAGACAACATTTTAGCAGACGACAAATTTCCAAGCATGCAAATGTATAACAGTATCCACAACAGCTGCTAGACAGGACGACCCATATCTGTGACATACCTAGCCTTAACGGACCCATGTATCATTAACCAAATCAACTAGCATACGACCCAAAGAGCAAAATGATGAAAGAAAACAAGATGTGTTTGTGAAACACTATGTCCCCTTATGAGCGATTTTGACCCATATATTTGACCTTTGACCTTGAGGAATGACCTTGACCTTTCACCACTCAAAATGAGCAGCTCCATGAGATACACATACATGCCAAATATAAAGTGGCTATCTTCAATATTGCAATAGTTATGGCCAATGTTAAAGTTTGACGCAAACAAACCAACAAACAAACCAACAAACAAACCAACAGACAGGGCAAAAACAATATGTCCCCCAGTATAGACTGGGCGACAAAATAACGTGTTAGTAAGTTTTATAAGCTGCTGAGGAGTTCATGTGATTGTTGAGTTCCAAAAAAATAAAACAGGGAGTCAAGTTTTTACACATACTCACATTCACTATTAAACATTACATGTGTCCCATCGGACCAGATTGACTTGGGGCCGTTTACTTGCTTTCATTAATGATTTTCTCCCTTTGACATTGATGCAAGAATGTTGAAAATGAAAGGTTACGATGAATTTTAAAAATTACAGGTTGCAATGTGTAACGGAGATGTTTAGTCTTCAGTCAATTTTTTACTCACAATTTTTTGCGAGAAGCAACATACAGTACTCGCAAATAAATTTTTTAACTTGCATTTTGCGAGTGTGAACGTGTTTATTTGAGCTCTGACAACTGAACGTGCACACAATAATCTGCAAACCTAATAATTACAGTATAAACACATTTAAAATTGGATGGATGTTCTTTGGTAACCAAAACTGATCACAAAATACTATGCTATTGCACATTGTATGGATAAAGGATTTCTTCAATTTGCAATACTACGGGAATTAGTATCAAATAAGAAAGCACTGGCATAGAAATACTGACTTAAAGATACAATAATGTCACAAAAAGATGGTACAATGTCATAAAAAATAGCAGGCTTTTCTATTAAACAGATCAATAAATAATTAGTATGCACTAGGTCTAAAATTCCACTGATTGTATTGTTGGTATGAAACAACCTTAAGAATGACACATTTTCTACATAACAATAAGACTAAATCAAACTAATAGAGCTTTGAAACAAACGTGACTTATACCCCTCCGCGAGGGTCCTCAAGGACAAATAACTCAGGAATGTTTAGATCATTTGGGATAAAATCTATGACTATCACACATTTACACTTCATGGTGATGATATATTTCAAGTTTCAATTAAATTGCCTAAAAAAAGTGAAAGTAGTTCACTCCACAAACTTTTAACTCTTTCAGTGCTGGAACCGAATTTTGAAGGCCTTTGCAAACAGTTTGGATCCAAATGAGACGCCACAGAACGTGGCGTCTCATCAGGATCCAAACTTTTTGCTATTCTGATAGTATTCTTTGGAAAAAAATCAAAGAAAATGCTAATGTTAGAAATTCAGCAGATGACATTTTAGCAGACAACAAATTTCCCAGCATGCAAAGGGTTAACGTGTTACTGCTATGCTAAGTTCAAGGGAACATAACTCAGGAATGTGTTGGGCATGAACAAAAGTGTCTTGGACATCTGAACTTTATATGGTAGAGGAATTATTTGAAATTACAATTTAATTGATTGTGAAATATAAGTTAATTGTTTGCTCTTCCAACTTGTAACATATTACGCGGACAAACAGACCCAAAGAAAAACCAACCTAACAACTTAAATATATCCCTCTCCAACTTTGTTTGCGGGGGTTTAATAAAATAGATGTAACACAGTAAAAAAGAAAGACAACAAACTGACTATAAAAACAAAACAATGTATTTGATGAAAACTTCATGGGCCTATAATTTATAAAACTGGTGAATTCAAATGTATACTTATCATACACCACATAATGTAAACTAAATTCCCTTCAATAATCCACTAACAACATTAAAACTAACATTGGTTGACTATACTTAACAAAGTGGGTATTTCGGATCTGTATCTGTGTTTAAAACACAATTGAAATGTAACTACGGTAAGGAGTTTACATTGGAAAGTGTGTTCTTGCCTTCAAATGCAGGTATTTTTATATTTTCTGTTATTTTAGGCTGATAAATAATTGTCTAAAGTAACAGAAAATATAAAAATACCTGCATTTGAAAGAAAGAACACACTTTCCAATGTGAACTCTCCTTATTTGAAAATGTTAAACCTTCATGTCACAATGCTACTAGAACACAACATGTTATACATAGATGAAGTAAAATTGAAGTAAAACCAAAATCAAACCAAAATACTTTCCAAGGATAAATTTGAACTGGCTTAATATCATAATGTTCCTAGGCTAAACATGTTATACATAGATGAAGTAAAATTGAAGTAAAACTGAAATCAAACCAAAATACTCTCCATGGATAAATTTAAACTGGCTTTATATCATAATGTTCCTAGGCTAAACATGTTATACATAGATAAAGTAAAATTGAAGTAAAACCGAAAAAATAATAAAAAAAATCCCAATGCAAAATAAGTTAAATCATACCAACCCAAACCCATAACCAAGATGTAAAAAGATGGATTGTCCAATAAACGCACATAAAATATTTCAATCAGAATAAACCCACACACTAATCTGTCTTCTTTGGTACCCCATTTTCCTTCTGTGGAGCAAAATATTTCACTGACTGACGATACAGTATCTTCAAAGTGTCAGAAAACAAGAGAGTTCCAAAGAAAACAAAAAACGTCCCTAGCCAGTGTTGACCCGTGAATGGGTTGCTGAAATACCAGATGGAGAGAATCAGACTGATGAACTTACGCAGGGTCACCACCAGCGTTACCGTCAGGGCGGTGCACTCAGCGGTGAGTGTGAACACTGACCGTATGCAAATATATCTGGGTCAAGGTCAAGGACAAACAGCTAGTTGATATCTCAGATGATTAAATTATCAAATTGTGACATTAATATTTGGCAAGGCAGGCACAAGCTTGTAAATAGTATAAGCTCATAGAAAATTCTGGGAGAGTACAGTGGTTAAAATTCTTGTCTCTCTGTTTTTACAGCATGGTATAATACTGAATTTCATGTGTTACATCTGTTTTAAGTTTAATATGTATGGAAAATGGATAGCACATTGGCCTTTGCTTGCAGTTAACCACTTTTTTGTCCAATTATCAGATAAACTGACATAAAAAAATATGGTAAAAACTTAAATTGTAGCACAAGTCTTTTATCTAATATCTAAGTAAGTCCCAATTTATAATTTAAATAATTAACTAAGTCAATAGTTATATAGGTCGAGATTTTGTAAAAACTTAAATTGTAGCACTAGTCTTATATCTAATATCTAAGTAAGTCCCAATTTATAATTTAACTAGGTCAATAGTTATATAGGTCGAGATGTTTTTCATTGAATTTAAAATACTTTTATTTAATATCCAATTTATTGATTGAATGTCCCAACTCAAATAAAATCTATAAATAAAACACTGCAAGTAATAAGGATACTGAGTGACTGTATTCGCTGCCAGGAACACCCACATCTTTGGCACAGACATAAACATCAACGACATCGGCTCTAAAATATAAACAACTTTTTAATATGGTTTAAACACACTATAAATAAGATTAAGAGCAGAATGTTTGTACAACAATTATCTTTTGTTTTACGGTCTACAATGACAACTTTTATTAAGGTGCATAACATGACCACTGAATGAGTTAAAGGCAAATGCACAACAAATCTAACTTACCTGACTCGTTAAAAGCGAGCACAGCATTATATATATCATTGGATACCAGAATGAATGCTGGCAAGGGCAAGGCATGCTGAAATATAATAAATATAGTAAAAATATTAAGATTTAAACTGAATGATAGAACAAACAAGGCTTGTCACCATAGGATGACATATGCCCCCTTTTTCCACATTTTTCTTAACCTAAACGCAGTGTTTTTCCACATTTTTCAAAACCCTAACGCAAAGTGTGACGGAATTTCAGACGGACAGACAGACGGACAGTGCGATCACTATATGCCTACCTTCGGGGGCATAAAAATGAGTGGACTCTAATTTAAATGCCTCATTAATTATCTGTTATACTGATTTAAATGATAGAACAGCAAATTAGTGGACCCAAATTAAACACCCCTTTAATCATACTGTTATAAATGATACAAAAACAAATTAAAAGCACTCAAATAAATGCCCCTTTGAGAAATGTAAGTAAAAGGCCTGATTTATTAAGCATAAAAGGTACACACAGAAACTCTTGTTTAAATATTCTAGTCTTCATTGGATTGTTTTTCTTTTATTAATGCCCCCTCCAACATACACCATATTAAATGACACCCCTCAATTCCAGCTGAATTATTTTTACTTTTGCCAGAAACACTAAACATTTATTTATGAATATTTTAATATATGAGAGTATAAAGACTTAGTGACAATTCATAAAATGTAATACTTCCAGAAGCATTTATGAGGGCATATATTGTCTAAATGCATGAGTATGAAAATAATGCATACAATGTAAAACTTCCAGTAAAATTATTATGAAATATATAGTATCTAGTACATTTATTTGTGTCTAACTCTTTGGCAATAGGTTCCTTGCCATAAATAACAGACTGCATATTATAATAAGGTTTCTCTCATATATATATATAATTGTACTGGTAAAGTACCAAGTGGCAATAATGGGAGAATATGGTACATTGGCATAATGTTTGAAGACGATACATTACATTGTAGAAGAGGGACTCCTTGGGATGCTTGCCGTGCTGCTGGTATACAGACTCCTGGTACAGACCCATACGGGCCGTCATCACGAGGGAAAACACCAACAGAGCTACTCCTGCATTAAGTTATTTATTAATTTAACTGGGATGGCATTATGCTCATGCAAAATGAACAAATTTCCTTTCCACTGCCCATCAGCAATTTTAAATCTGTATTTTTGTGACATAATTATCTTTTTTTTTAATCATTTGTTGAGTTAATTTCATTTGACATAAAACAAGTTTTAAACAAAGGCAAAAAAAAAAAAAAACATTTTGAAAAAAGGATACACATAAAGCATAACTTATTTCAATTATTGTGAAGACTTCTTTGTGGATTTTTTAAATAAATAAAAAAGTTGTCATTTGTGCAGAAAAGTGTTAACAACTTACCCATTGCATAGCTGTACAAATCAAAAGGCTTATCCTTGTCATCAGGCTGGAGAACAAAAACAGATAGTAAAATGTGTCAGACATAAAGAAGTATGAAATTGTAAGTAACAAAGATAATACAAACAAGACCTGTCACCATAGGATGACATATGCCCCCTTTTTCCTCATTTTTGTAAACCTATACGCAAAGTGTTTTTCCACATTTTTCGAAACCTAAACGCAAAGTATGACGTAATTTCAGACGGACAGACAGACGGACAGACAGACAGTGTGATCACTATATGCCCACCTTTGGGGGCATAAAAAGGCAAAATTCTTAAAAACACATTAGAACCTTATTCAGAAATAGCACATGATTACTTGAAACGATGACTCGGGTGAAATATCACTTCTACATGAACCTGTAATAATAAATCACTATAATATTTTAATAATTGTTTCCTTGATTACAATGTTCCATTCTTCTCTAAATAACAGTTCTAAAATGTCTGACGTCCATGATGCTTACAGTAAACCCCCCTTTTAACTTTGCACCATGTGGCAAAATTAGCCATTCATCTTCATAACTGACGTATATATTTTATAAATATAAGTTAAACACAGAAAAATCAAGTTGTAAATCAAATATATACAATGCTCACGATCCTAACCGGAACCTTTATGTGCATGAACTAAAGCGACTATACTCACATGCTCATAGGTGGCAGATGCATAGGTGCACAAGCAGATCCCTAGGGTGATCAAAAGCACTGACAAATACTTGGCCATGGGGTAGCTGAAAGCAGTGTAAACAGAGTTTCTTAATGTTCATTACAAATTAAAAGAGATACATGTAATAAAGAGTGAACAAGGCTTGTCACCATAGGATGACATATGCCCCATTTTCCCACATTTTTCTAAACCTAACACAATGTGTTTTTCCACATTTTTGGAAACCTAAACGCAAAGTGTGAAAGAATTTCAGACAGACGGACAGAGCGATAACTATATGCCCACCTTCGGGGGCATAAAAATCAAGTGTAGCCTCTTTTTTTAATCCAATGACAACATAAAAAATTAAAGTCATTATTAGAAGCATTCAATGTAAACATAGGATTATATATAAAATGTTCTACTGCTCAAACACAGAAGTATTTCCAGCATAGTTATTTGCATTATACTGGTATGTGAAAAATCTTCGGTTACATCAGGGTACTATTTGCAGCACTACAAATACATTTCCCTCTATTAGGGGATGCATTTTAGAAAAAAGCATACTACAGTATAATGAACTGACTTTCAACATCTTCGATTGCTTAAATATTCTGGAATTCTTATTACCTTTTCTTCATTAGAATCACTCCAAGTAATAAACTGGCCAACAGAGATCCCTGAAAAAATACACCAAACACATGTAACCAGCTTACATAGAAAAAAAGTGTTGGTAGGTTAACTTAACCGCCAACGTTTTAAAATGGCACAAAACGAACAAGCAAACAAACACACAAACAAATCATTTCATACTTCACGGCCCATAATCAACAACCCTATTTTTATAATAAAGAATACAAATATTTGTGCAGGGATAACCATGTAACTTTTTATGGGATATTCCATTCTGAAACAAACAAACAAATCAGTTGCTACTAAACAGCGCGTATTCACAAACACCAGTCTTTAGATTTTTTTATGCAGGTAGTCACTACGATTCAAGATTTTGATTTCATATTTCCAATCCATCAGCATGTATGTATTCACCAGTGACCAACTCACTGTTGTTTGTTGATAATAAAGAATACCAAGGCTATATCTAAATGAGCCCCTCTCTGGAAAAACAGAGTTTAATGCATGTGCCTAAATGTCATCCCAGATTAGCATGTGCAGTCTGCTAATCAGGAACGACAATTTCCACTATTATAGAATTTTTTGTTTAAAGAAAGTCTTTTCTAAACATAAATCCAGTCTAGGCGGAAAGTGTCATCCCTGATTAGTCTGTGCAGACTGCACAGGCTAATCTGGGACAATGTTACACTTAACGCACACGCATGAAACCCCAGTTTCCCTGGGCTAAGCTCAAATGTACTAAATTAGACATGAACGTCTTACAGCTCTGAAGATGATGTGCAGGGTGATGGGGATGTGGTATCGGAAGGACATGTTGTTGATCACCTGTATCACGAAGAACATGGACACCATCACCGCATACACTCTGCAATGGAACCATGGTAACAGATTGAACACTATATAGAACTTTGTTACAAACAAAACTAATTACTTTAATTCTTTGTCAGCTATAGTCAAGAGAAAACTAAGGAATGTGAGGTTCACCAGGCATATCCACGTCAACAGGTTAAACAATTGAGCTTTGTCACCAAAATGACACATGACCCCCTCAATGCTTTGTCATCTATGTTCAAGTGATAATAAAGGAATGTGAGGTTAGCTAGAAATCAAAACTGAGGTGCTTTCAAGCTAAGATTCGAAGTGTCAATAGAGGCATAAGCCAAGGTTGACGTTAACATTTTGAGTGTCTACAATACAATGCAGATATGTTGACTGTCATCAAATAAAGCTTATAATATTTATGAAATGTAAGTTAAATGAAATGATCAAAACGTTACTGAAAAACTCTAAGTTGAAAAGATAGCGTTACTCATGCTATTTTTAACACAGGATGATAACAATGGTTGAAAAGTGTACAAGTACCTGGTCCAACACTTTTGTGGCTACAGACAGACATCCTGGGTTTATCCAGTATACCCCCCCCCCCCCNACTTAAATTCTATATAACAACACAAGTGAACCTACTTCATGGGAATCTTATTCTTCACTCGTCCAAACTTGGCTGTGGTCACAAACCCCTCACAGGCAATGAAGAGGAACTGTGTGAAGGTTACGATCTGACCTGAGGAAGGGTACTCACTGAAACACACTCTCATATCTTCATAATTGTTAAAAAAAAATTGATCAATATAAGAATTCAGCCTAGCAAATAAAGCAGCCACGTTTGGGAAGAAAAAAAGCTAATTGCGATAACAAGCCAGATATTTGTTTCCATTTTTGACACAAAACCATATGCAATCACTGTTAAATGTGGAATTCACTTTAAAACAACAATTCACAATGATGAAAAATGTGTCACATTCTGAGAAAACTGGGCATAATGCATGTGTGTAAAGTGTCGCACAGGCTAATCAGGGACGACACTTTCCGCCTAATTTGGATTTTTGCTAACAAAAGACTTCGTTTAAACGAAAAATTCCATAAAAGTGGGAATTGTTGTCCTTGATTAGCCTGTGCAGACTGCACAGGCTCACGGCCGGTAATCACGGGCGCCACCTCTTTTTTGCGATGCATTAATAAATGAGCCAATGCTACTTCCGAGGTGGCGCTCAGGACCGGATGTTTTTAAATTGTTTGGATAATTTTGCAGGGTGAGTATGTTTTATATGTTTTGTCAACATAGTTCGCATTATTTTAAAAATCGGGCAATGTAGTGCGATTCAGCGTAGATTAATTCACCCACAAATGTACAGAAACATACAATCACAACCAATTTGGAAACGCGAGGACCTTTATAAGTGGTGGCATGTTGAGGTTTTGAAAGCAAATCGATGTATTTTGCCTGTGTGACGAGCAAATTTCCAGCAAATTAAATCGTTAATGACATCAAACCAATGATTTGAACATGTACAAGTTGTTGCATGCACACACAAATTGGCTTCTTGCCGATCTAATAGATTATTCTGCATTCTTCAAAAAGAGATGGCGCCAATGCCTAGGAGGTGGCGCCAAGGACAGGAGGTGGCGCCAATGCACACTTTAAGCAATTTTAATGTGACCTATTTTATGTAACAGTTTCTGCGTATTATAATTCCAGGATTGAAAGTAAATGTTCGTGGAATGAATTAAATATGAACTTTACACTTAACATATTAAAACAGGCGCATGTTAATGAATTAATATGTTCGT
>VMBQ01000188.1:283090-333160 GCA_007657795.1 Dreissena rostriformis
ATGGGGCCATGCATAGTAGAGATTGACCGTATTGTCATAAGAGAGGTTCAGTATCAATTTGAAGTGAATCCGTGTAGAAATGAAGAAATTATAGTAAAAGGCAATTTTGGGTGGGTGTGGCCTATGTGGGCGGGGCGCCCCAGGGTTGGGAATGGGGCCATGCATGGCTGATATTGACCGTATTGTCATAAGGGAGGTCCAGTATCAATTTGAAGTAAATCGGTGTAGAAATGAAGAAGTTAATGAAAATAACCAAACAAAATGAGTGAAAATCTCTGACCCGGCCCCACCCCAACCCCCATAACTTTTGACCCAGGGGTCAGATCAAAATTCCAAATAGTGCAGGGTCGCACATATGCTCATAGCTACCATGTGTGTAAGTTTCAAGGTTCAAGTGCTAATAGTGTAGGAGGAGATATTGGCCAGGACGGACGGACAGACGGACAGACGGACGGACGGCGGAGATAACCACAATATCCCCACCTTTTTTCAAAAAGCGTGGGGATAACAATAAATACGACAACAGACGCTGAAAAATTGAAAATATTCATCAATAAAGGTTTTTGTGTGACTTACAAACAATATAAAGGCAGAAATCATGTTAATGTTTGACAAAAATGTAACGGGTTATTGTGAATAATAATTTTGACATATTTGTTTCGATCTACAAAACGATTGTGACTGTGAAAAGGCTTTTTACCGGAACAAACGGAATCATGTGCAAATGTTCTTTTAAGTGATATTATGCGATCTCTGTAACCACGAATCAAAAAGGACCCACGACTCAATAAAGCAACCATATAGCTTTCATTTTTGCGTTTGCAATGTCTCACTAGCATGTGTTTTCTTTATAAATATGTTCATAATGTAAATTCACCGGTATTAGAGAAAACTATTTTTAGTTCAAATTTTGGTTTGTAAACAACGTCACTTATTAATTTAACCTTGTTTGGATTAAGCATGTGTGACTTAAATACAATATAATATATAAGAAATACTTTTCAAAATTTCCATAGCACTTGTGTTTTTATTGATTAATAATATACATTCATTATCTGTATTATCTGGTTAAAGAATACGCGTTTAGTTCACATCATACTTAAACAGTAAGTGTTTGTACTTTCTAGTTTAAGTATTTGTGGTAATATCTCTACATGGCAACAAACTAAACGTAGTAAATGATTCGTAAATAGCATTGCCATTTTGTTTTGAGGAAAGGCCTTAATTGCCCACACATTAATAGTACAGTTTAAAACGATTAAGGATTGGAATTTAATGAGATGGAAGATATGTTTGAAATTACAAAGCTACCTATTAAAGTATTTAACGTACGAATAGCGTTGTATACTTTCAAAAGTGTTTGAAGAAACTGTTTAATATATAAAATAGGCGTAACTTCAAAATGTCGGAACTGCGCATTAAATGAAATATCAATTGAGACTCTATTAATGTTTGAATTAATGTGTACAATGTCGTTTAAGTGAGTGCATGCATTCGAAGTCCGTCCAAGCAACGTTTAGCAAGATTGTGTTTGCGTCATTTACTTTTATATTTGTTAACAAGGTGAAACTTAAAATATGTCAACAGAATATGAATGCTCCGCCATATGCAGCGTTATCTTTGATTTCAAATGGTCTATAGAGTAACTTATTATTTTTAGAAAATAGTGTTGATTTAAGATCAGAGCAAAATAAGAATGTTGTTGATTCAAGATCAGAACAAAGGTTAACATTCTTGATTCAAGATCAGCGTAAAGGTAAATATTGTTGTTTCAAGATCAGAGCAAATTAGAATAGTGTTGATTCAAGATCAAATCAAAGAGAATATTGCTTGTTCAAGATCATAGCAAATTAGAATATTGTTGATTCAAGATTAGAGTAAAGGATAATATTGTTGATTCAAGATCAGAGCAAAGGAGAATATTGTTGACTCAAGATCAGAGCAAAGGAGAATATTGTTGATTCAAGATCAGAGCAAAGAGAATATTGTTTATTCAAGATCAGAGCAAAGGAGAATATTGTTGATTTAAGATCAGAGCAAAGAGAATATCATTGATTCAAGATCAGAGTAAAGGAGAATATTGTTGATTCAAGATCAGAGCAAATTAGAATAGTGTTGATTCAAGATCAAAGCAAATTATAATAGTGTTGATTCAAAATAATAACAAAGGGAATAGTGTTGATTCAAGATCAAATCAAAGAGAATATTGCTGGTTCAAGATCAGAGCAAATTAGAATATTGTTTATTCAATATCAGAGCAAAGGAGAATTTTGTTGATTTAAGATAAGAGCAAAGGAGAATATTGTTGCTTTCAGATCATAGCAAATAAGAATATTGTTGATTTAAGATCAGAACAAATCAGAATATTGTTGATTGAAGATCATAATACAGAGGAATACTGTTGCTTTAAGATCAGAGTGAAGGAGAGCATTGTTGATTTATGATCAGAACAAAGGAGAATATTGTTGATTTAAGATGAAAGCAAAGGAGAATAGTGTTGATTCAAGATCAGAGTAAAGGAGATTATTATTGATTTAAAATCAAAGTAAATGAGAATAGTATTGTTTCAAGATCAAAGTAAAGGGGAATATTATTGAATCAAGATCAGAGCAAAGGAGAATATTGTTGATTTAAGGTGAAAGCAAAGGAGAATATTGTTGATTCAAGATCAGAACAAAGGAGAATATTGTTTATTCAAGATCAGAGCAAAGGAGAATATTGTTGATTCAAGATCAGAGCAAATGAGAATATTGTCTATTCAAGATCAGAGCAAAGGAGAATATTGTTTATCCAAGATCAGAGTAAAGTCGAATATTATTGATTCAAGATCAGAGCAAAGCAAAGGGGAATATTGTTTATTCAAGATTACAAGAAAATAGAATGGTGTTGATTTAAGATCAGAGTAAAAAACAATAGTATTGATTCAAGATCAGAGTAAAGGAGAATGTTATTGAATCAATATAAAGAAATGAAACTCCAGAAGCTGCAGCAGTATTGCATTTCTATCATACACACCTTCGTGGTCCTTTATTTATGGCAAGGAACCAATGGCCAAAACGGTACAGTACGGCACAAAACGAAACAACATATACAATTAGTAGAATAAAGCTGTGGTCACCGATTATAGAGCGCTCATTCTCACACTTGCAAGATCAGAGTTAAGGTGAATAGAAGTGATTCAAGATAAGAACAATGGATAATAGTGTTGATTCAAGAACAGAGCAAAGCAAAGGATAATATTGTTTATTTAAGATTACATAAAAAAAGAATATTGTTGAATCAAGATCAGAGCAAAGGAGAATATTGTTGATTCAAGATAAGAGTAAATTAGAATAGTGTTGATTCAAGATCAGAGAAAAGGAGAATGTTGTATATTCAAGATCAGAGTTAATTAGAATATTATTGATTCCAAATTATATTGACTGAACAGGCAAATTGAGACGACAATTTAAGCACGTGCATTAGGCCCAGTTTTCCAAAAACGCGACTAATGTAATATTACTTAAGGAAGATAATTTAGATCAATGAAACGGTCAATACATAAGTCCATTGTTGACAGTGTTCAATGTATTAATATACGTGTTCAGTTAAGAGCTGCTTAAGATGCGGAGTCTTTTTAATCATTTTCCTGTCAATTAAGACACAAATGATCACTGTTGTGAAACCGGAAGTGGTACTTGTCCTATGATTGCTAATTGGCCATATCGGCTACCGAAATGTCGCGTGTTCTTTCGAAACGCAAGTGCTACAATTACGGATGACGTGAAGTTAATTGTTGTTGAGTGCGTTGAAATATCACGGCTTACTTGTTTTTTTACTCTCGTTGGAGTGCGGTACTTACATGGAAACAATAGTTACAGATGCAACGATATGATAACTCATGTGTTCAAATGTGCGGAGTCAGAAAACAGCACTTTTGACAAGAATATCCAATAAAACGTCAAAAAACAAACCTCTAAGCTGGAGAACAAAAACAACGCGCATCCGTAAAATGAGAACAATCGAATGTAGACATTTAATATGGTAAAAGTACGAGGACGCAGTTTTGCTATTACAGTATTGTATGGGCAGATGTTGATGTCTTTTTTTTATTATACTGTTTAGTGTACCTTATGCAATACATTAACTAAACATCTGCAAATGTCATTGACCAAAAGTTTGAAAACAGCCGTAATCACTAAAAAAAACTTAATACTATGTAAAGTTATAAATTGGGATTGTACTTAGCGACCATCTTCCCGGCAGAAATAAAATCTTTCCCGTAAAGTTGACATACATTACTTAAATATAGTTCTCCAACAGAAAATCTAACTATAATAACGGGGAATTAGCTCAAATGGTAGAGCGCTCGCTTAGCATGTGATGTAACGGGATCGATACCCGTATTCTCCAGACTTTTTGCGTGGCTGTCTGCTTATTTCAGTGGTTGATACACGCGCTTCTCACCTAAGCGACCCGGGTTCAATCCCCGTTCCCGGAAGCACGTGTGGGCTTGAGCACGTCACCATACCGGAGAGGTGGGGTTTCCTCCTCAATATAAAGATGTACCGGTAGTTTTGTTCTGCCCCAGTGTTATTTTGCAATAATCATATACCGTGCATATATTTGTGACAAGTTCCGATGCCATGCATAATTTCGTTCCTAAAATACCACTAAATCAACGATAAATAATTTAAATATTGCGCGTTAAAAATATGTACCTATTAAGACAAATACACTTTGGCCCATCTCGTCGATTGCTAAAACTATCGTTCCAGTTCATTTAGCGTTAAAATCTGTCTTAATTTCTGTCCGTCCGATTTGAATCCCGAGCGACCCGATTTGAAGGAGAGAAAATGACTGAGATGTTTGCCTTTTTGGGCCTGTCATCTTTTCCTGAAGCACGTGTAAATACCGCTCCGGCAGTCAATTAACGCGACAAATAGCGTGAACTGCGCGAAAGACAATTGAATATTTTTATTTAAGACCACTTCAGCGATCCGGAGTGTTGACGTATTGCGCAGATAAGCATCAAGTATCGTTTAGCCTAGATTCGGGAGCAATCGGACGGGTTTTAGACGGGTTGTAGACGGGTGTTAGTGGAGAATCCATAGCGATAAGTATCGTTAAGCCTATATTCGGGAGCAAACGGACGGGTTTTAGACGGGTTGTAGACGGGTGTTAGTGGAGAATCCATAGCGATAAGTAGCGTTTAGCCTAGATTCGGGAGCAATTGGACGGGTTTTAGACGGGTTGTAGACGGGTGTTAGTGGAGAATCCATAGCAATTTCTCTGGATTACCCGCTGGTGTTGCTTTCAAATTCTCCGATCCGTAATCCAGCTTGACGTTTGTTTCGGAGGTGTCACCGGTCTAAGATTAGCTAAAATTTGACAAACATGAATCATAAATCAAAATACCGCTTTGGTAGATTAATCGTCGTGGCGAGTCTTGTCAATTGTGAACAATTAGTTGCTGATTAATTGGTGAAAAATGTTAGATTTTTTCTCCAAGTGCCCACAGATGGAAAATTTTGCTTTTTGTATTAGCTCCACATCTGTGAAGTGACACTCTTATAGGCTAATATCCCACAACTTTCTTTTGCAAATTGTTTGTATAACAATTTTTCACTTTTATGAGCAAGGGGTAATTTCTAAACCACGAACTGCTTTCAATGTGTGCATATGTCCACTTAGCGATTAAAAAATTCGGGCTCGATCCCCACCATGGGAGCGTTCTCAAGATTTCTGTCAAAGACAAAAGTATTGTGTTTTTTTTCCATGAAACGGCTTCAGGACTATTAATATTATTATTGTTTCTGGTTATTATTATTATAATTATTATTATTATTATTATTATGATTATTATTATTATTATTATTATTATTGTTTCTGGTTGTTATTATTATTATTATTATTATTATTATTATTATTATTATTATTATTATTATTATTATTATTTTGTTCAATAATGCGAAATGTAATAATTTCCAAGTGTCACTCTAACGAGACACACAAAAGCCTGCGTCGTCCTAATAGAGTCTCACATCTCTGTCATTTATATTCTGTTCACTCAGGGAGCTACATATTAATTACTAGTCCCGTGTTTTCCACTTGCTCATTTAGTTTTTGTGCAAATTAATCTCAAGCAATTCTAGTTCAATTATCGTTTATAGAAGTAATGATTTCAATAAAAATGTATCCAATCAGCTATTGATGCCTCTTTCCGACTGCTAACTGAATTTGACCTTTCAATCAACAAAGGTCACCATCGACCCGCTCAGCCAATCGCTGTGCAGCTCCGCTGAGGGCGGATGTCAATCAAGCGCAAACGCGCGACATCTGCCAATCAGATTCGTCGCTTTATTGAATGCTGCTTCGTTCTCGATACGCTTCGACCCACCGTCAAGTTTCTCGATTTCTATCCATCAAGAGCTATTTCTTTTCAGCAAGTGATTTGTTATTAAGCCGAGATGATCCGGCTATTTACTGAATTGATATGACAGACGCGGATCTTCCTCAATTGCCGACTTGTGGCGGACGTTTCCCGTGAAATTTGACACCTCGAACGGTCCTTACGTTCCTGCCAATATTGCTTATTTAGGAAATTGTATAAGCAATGCAGTAATTTTCATGATCTTGGAATGTTGATGACATCAAAATGTAACAATGACATTTACCACGCTACAAAATACATCTCCTAGATGACAGGCGCATTTCTATGTAACTTTTAATGTATTACGTTCTAGGATAACTGGGCATAATGCAGTCTGCAAAGGCTAATCACGGACAGCTCATTCCGCTCATATTGAGTTTTTCGTTTAAAGGAAGTCTCTTGTCAACAAAAATCCAGTTTAGGCGGAATGTGTCGTTCCTGATGAGCCAGTGCGGACACGAATAAAGACCCGTTTTCCCAGAGATAGGCTAAAAAACATCTCCTTGAAGACAGGTCCATATCTGTGTAATTTTTAATAGATTGGACTCATAACGGGCAATTAAAGGGATAGATTTTCAAGGTGGGTGCACGTGTTCAGTACCGTCTTTTGAACTCGGACAATAACTCAGTTGATACTTCGAGAAGCTTTGACTTCGCAAGTATCCGCAAAGCGAGCGAGAGTTTAATCGCGGTACTTTTAAATGTTGCAATCATTTTCACGCGTGACAACGTTTTGATCTCAATATAGCAAATATACTATTTAATCTCCATTCAATTGAACCGTTTTAAAAATCCCCGTTTCATCATATCGTGTCAACGATTTAATAGACATCAAACCATTTAGAGGCTAATTGCAGAGAAAACTAGATTAAAATTGTATTACTTATAACGTTTTGTAAGAGCATTAAGGTGATAAATTTGTGCACTTAACAGATAGACCACTCTGGAAAGTAAAATACCTTGCATGAAAAACACACTCACTCTCGACTAGATAGGACTTGAAAATTGTAAACGTACATTGGATGAGCGATATATACTTGAGCAGCGCTCTGTGAAAAGGGGGTTTAATGCATGTGCGTAAAGAGTCGTCCCAAATAAGCCTGTGCAGTCTGCACAGGCTAATCAGGGACGACACTTTCCGCCTAAACTGAATTATCGCTGAGAGGAGACTTTATTGAAACACAAAATACCATGAAAGTGGAAAGTGTCGTCCCTGATTAGCCTGTGCGGGTTGCACAATCTAATCTGGGACGACACTTAATGCACATGCATTAAACCTCCTTTCTTGTCTCAGAGAGCGTCTCACTTGTTTGGGTTTGTGTAGTAGGGTTAAGTATAAGGAGCACTTATACTGTATTGCTGAATGAGCTAGCTTTTATGGCGACGCGGTAGAGTGTCTACCTTGGCAAATGGAGGGCTAGGATTTAAACCCTATTGTGGTCACTTTTTAAAATGATATCATATTCCGTAAACCGCAAATGTTTCAGACAAGATGATGACAAGGATTTGCTAATTGTAATATAAAATATTGCCCCTCCTTATAGAATCGATTCGTAATATAAAAATGATTGTTTCTTGAGATTATTAAGTTTAAAACCACACGACTCCATTTGCAAATTGCCAATCCTCACCAAAGAAAGCGTTCTTGGCTTGAAAACTGGCGCCATGAGGATTTGTCACGCGACCAATATAGCTTGTGTCCCACAATGCCTATTATGCAGGGCAATTAACTTACATATATTTATCTTTTAACGGATACATATGTCGACATGAGTTAATCTTCTGAAAGCGTTGCTTTGAATATTTCAAACTAACACAGTCGGTACACTGGACAGGCACTTAACGCCTCTATGCGCAGAATGTTTACCTGGGTGGAAAATAGGAACCGTGAAAAACGGCAATTTTTTTCTTACTGTGACGAGTTTTTGATCTTTGAATTCATAAACCGTCATTCAATATTTGTTAAAAAGGGTAAATTTAACAATTTCCGTTTTGTCATGACAAGTGATTGGATTTATAGACACCCATCTAGTCAGGGAGTTAATTGTTCGGAACATCAACTGAAAGTAATTACTAACTGAATATTCGTTATCCGCGAGGAACAGTTTTCGTTATTTCTCATATATTGAGCCTCGCCCTGGGAAAACAGGGTTTAATGCATGTGCGTAAAGTGTCGTCCAAATTAGCCTGTGAGGTCCGCACAGGCTAATCAGTGCGACACTTAACGCCTAGACATGAGTTTCGTTGGGAAAGCACTTCCTTTCCACGAAAAAGTCCATACAATGGACAAGTGTAGTCCGCAAATGCTAATCAGGGACGACACTTTCCGGCTAAACTGGATTTTCATTCAGAAGATACTTCTTTAAAACAAAAATAAAACGGAAAAATAAAACGGACAGTGTGGTCCAAGATCCACACATGCTTGTTTGGACGACACTTTACGCACATGCATTACACCCCGTTTTCCCAGAGCGAGGTCCATATACAGATCGCTGTTTAGCAACTACAAATATGGTGTTTTTCTTTAATAAAATTGTTACCCGTTGAAATTTGTTCAAAAAAAATGTATGTTTTTTCTTTTTTTTTATGGCGGAAAGTGCCTAGTGACCGAACAAGCTAATCTTGGACGACTATGTACAAACACGTATACATTCCAACGTTCCCTGAACGAGGCTCCATTAATAAATACAAGTGCTTTGAAGAAACAAACATTTTTTGCAGCACATCATACTTAATTGTAAGTCGACAGACGCAACACATATTAATCTAGGAATAAATTCTATATTTTAATTCATTTATCCATTTTTGCAGGACATGAAAGTAAAACTAACTGAAATATAACTACTAAAAACAACATAACATTGCATATCCAAAGGTGGGATTTGACGCAAAGAAGAATCAGACCGTTCAGCTAAATGAGATATATTTTCCACGACATTAACCACTAACGGCCTGTGGTCGGTATATGTTCATTAATGGCCCAGTAATTAACGCCCTAATACCATTAAGCAAGTCGCGCATTCCTTCCGGACCATTTAACTTTCTCTGGGCTACCGGCAGCTGTAATTATATTTCTCGCCCAGCGTTCAATCCTTTCTACAACTGGTAGAGGCAATTAAAGGTGGTTATAATAGACACACAAACGGGCATTTGAATACATCAACATAATATCCGGTAGCGAATTAATAACTTAAATGACGGGACATATTTTTGCATAAAACTTGATATGCTGGTTATTTCTCGAAATTGTGCACATGCTCATTTGAAGCGATACCCCGTGGATATTAATTCACAAACCCAACAAGGTGTAGGACTGGGATCGTTTAATAGCCTTATTAGGGCGGCAATATTAGCAACCCTATGCAGGCATGTTACACGGGAAAACATTATTCAACGTTTAACGAATCGATTAATAGTTCGACTTTGAAGACGCTAATGAACGTATTATGGCCTGACCACGTGACACAAGATTACTCTGAGGATGCGTAACAGCCAACGAAGAGGCGGCAGTGAAACCATAACTGGAAGACATTTTATGAAAGTGTATTTATCTTACAGTATGCGCAATTGCAAGATGTTTAAATACATAAAACAGCAGGTGCTCTTTCTTTTGTGTGTGTATTTTAACGTTTATTAGGTCCTTCCGCGCTTCAGGCTGCATTGTGATTGGACACGGAAAGCGTCACAGCACTCCTAACTTATCAACTATATTACTAATAAAAGTTGAAACGATTTTTTTTTTTAATTATTCCTGCATTGTCCAGCAATTAGTTTTTAACTGAAATATATTTTTAATATGGGTGTGGTCTTGTGTTGTGGGGCGAAGACGGAGTACACGGAAGAAACCCCACCTGTCCATATGGTGACAACCAACCCAAATCGCATGCTTTCGGGAACCGGACTACACAGGTTAACCTTGGTTGATTCTTAAGACACTGCATTTAGCCCAATTTTCCAAAACGTGGCTAAGTTAACAGTTTCAATGTAGAGAGAGAGGAGGGGAAGAATTGGAAAGTACATTATGTTAAGGTTTTGAATTATATTTTAAGTTTCCTAGCTATTTAATGTTATCAAAATTTACATTAAGTTACCAATAAAGAGGCAGAACATTTTCAATATAGTTTAACTGATTTGCTGCAAACATTAAGTTTAATGGACGGAACATACTGACGGTTGTTTATGGGTTGATTGGTAAACAACTGTCGCCAGTCGTATTTTCGTCATTTCTTAAGAAAGTGTTCTCAATAAGGACACGATGGTTAACACACCATAGGTGTATACGCCCATTTTATAGAACTTGTCAAAATTAATATATCCACTTTTTCAAAAGGCTTAACGGCCCATGTATACGTTTTCCTGATATAAATTATAAATTTACTTGCCTAGAAATTCATGATCATAACTTATAATCTTCGCCAAACTTATGAAGAGACCGGGCATTTCCAATAGTATTCACCTCGTTTGCTGACAACTATGTGTTTAATCGACGGAACCTATTTTATGTCTATTTGAGTGTTGTTTTGCAATTGCCTGAATACCGTTTCGACACTAGAAATAAATGACTTTTTTCATTTTGGACTATATACTTCTCTATTTGGGCGCTATGGCCAATCAACTATACAATGAACCCTCCCAATTTATAGAATTGGTCAAGCGGTGCTTCAATATCGACAGGTTTATCGTTCAATAAATATTCGCTTCTGACCAATCCATATATAATGAAAAAATATTATTGTTTTCAGAGTGTTAATAACACTTAGGATGATACACTGAAAGCCGATATGTCGCGCGTGTCACCAAATGACAGCTGGTCCTGTGCAAAATTTAAATTAAATTTATATTAATTTAGCGATAACTATATTTGCGGATTTGGAAGCATTCATTATAAGTTCTATACTTATCATACCATTGCATTTTGGCTGTGGAGTAACGACCTCCACACCAACTTTTTGATAAAACGATGCAAGTGGATTGTCCACGAAGTCAACTCAGCATTTATGCAATTCTCCTTCCCCGAAAATTATTAAATATGCAAAACAACTCGGAAAACATAATCAGGATAAAAAGTCTTGATAACACCCGAGAGTCTTTTTTAAGACAATAGACCAATTGATATACAATGGAGGGCAATACGAACAGCACAACACCGAACCATAAAAATGATTAAAATTCGGAGCGCCGACTTGTAATGGTCAATGAAAAGCATTGGGTACATCATGTGTTTTTTATAGGTACGATAAGTAATAGCGTGGTTTATCGGTTATGCTCTTTATTGAGCTTCCAATTAAGCATTCGTTAAATTTGTGTATTGATATTTGCATTATTTATCTATCATTTTCATTTTTATTTGTTTGAAGTTTCTGGTCAAGGTGTTGAGCCCATTGAGCGTCATTTCACATACAATTTTAACTTTCTTACCAACCCAATAATACACTGTGTTTAATTGATAAATATGTTTATAATGATTATTAACCTGTATGGGGGCATGTACTTTCTGGTTTAAATTTTGGGTTTGTAAACAACGTCGCTTCGACATGTAACCTTTGGAAGAATGTTCTGGACAAAGCGTGTGTGATTTTCATACAATATTTAGAGAATATCCGGTTAGTGTCTGTGTGTACTGAATTGATCCGGCGAGTAGAATAAAGGTCTACACGGCGAGGAGCCGAGTCTGATAAGTTCAAGTACACTAAGACACTAATCTAATATTCTATTTGTCTTACAATGTTTTATCTTTATTTTTGGCTGATACAATACAAAGTAGTCTTTAATCCTTAAATGCAATAGCCAATACAGATTAATTAAGTGATATAACCTAGCGTAGTAATATTAAAATTGTATGTGATCTTTTCCGATTTCGCCACTTGATAAAGTCCTTAAGAATTCCATGCAGAAGCAGAGAAACAAGAAACAATAACGCTGTATGTTTCGATTCGAATTAAATCAGCATTCCAAATGTTAAACACTTAAGTAGAGCACAGAAGGTTTTGTTGAAATATAAATTCTTGTTTCGCCTTAGCAAAAGACCGAAAACATAAATGGCTGCCATTTTCAACTTTAACAAATATGTCCCCGTTTTTCCAGAGCGAGTCTCAATCATAAAAGGCATCGTGTGCACAGTCACACACTCAGAAGCGATTCTTATGTCCATGTTGAGTGAAAACTTATTTACTAAGATTAAATCATATATGATTGTTACAAATTGTCATAGTTATATAAATAAATATCAAAAACAAATATTGTCGAAAGGCTTATTACCAAACCAATTATAATAAGCCAGTTGTCGGAATGCGAATTTAAAACCAAAACGCATCATGTGTATGAATAAGCATTGTTCTACACGGGGGTATAACTATTTAGTGCAAGTTTTCTTCTCAACCTGCATTATCTCTCTTTGGTCGGTTAGGTAAATCAGTAATTCACGCGAAAATTACAATCCCGAATCAACACATTATTTGGACTGTTTTGAATCAATATTATAATAATATATTATTACACATAGTTCAAGTTTGGTCTCAATAAAGTGCAAAATAAACATTTATGTTTCTTAAACTCATTGGTGTTCTTTTTTATAATGACAAAGGAACAATAACTCGGGTTATCATAGTCTGACGAATGTATTGAGACACTCGTTGATTAAAATGTTATTCACAACCATGCAAGTTTTTGTTTTTTCAAGGTTTATAGTGCATCCTTTGTCACGCTTTTTTCCCGCCAATTTTTCTTTCAAAACATAAGACAATATTGTTTGCATTCAAATCACTACCATGTTTGGAATGTTCTGCTCATCCACAGACTAAAAAAATTGAGCCTACACCTGGGCAAACTGGGCTTTAATATGTGCGAAAAGTGTCATCCCAGATTAGCCTGTTATAACTTAAATTCCCACTAAAAATGTAAGTGTTGCGTTAGAATTGCGATTTAGTGTATGTGTTTACTATTATACTAGTTTAGTTAAATTAATCAATCAAAGTAATTTTTCTTTTTTTATTCATAAACAATGTCTGAAATAAAGATTGACTGCCAAACACAACATAACTCTTTAAAAAAAAACATGAGATACAATAAAGTGTATACAAAAAGTTCATTGACTCAAGTACTATATAAGAGGCCTTACGGTCCGGTATCGTATACTTGACTTAAAAAATACTTGATCCATTTCCTATATTAATTTGTATCTAATGAACTCTTAAGAAACAAAAACTCAAACATAACAGTTGAACCAAATTGATAATATAATTACTGCTGATGTCAAGAGGAAATACTTAGTGGGCTACTTTTTCCACACACAGAGTAGCTACTGTTCATTGTGCGTCAAGAGCAGTTATGTTAAGTAGTGCACATTACAGATGCAACTGTGTCTAATTCATGGTAAAACATTTATATTAAGATATAACGCCGTTTTAAGCGTTGTATTAAGTACCTTTACAGTTGCGATAGTTACCATAAAAATGTTTACAGCATGCACTTTATTAAGAAAATATTAATGCGGGTTAAGTTGTTATCAAAGAAATCATTATTTTTACGCGCATATCATTTGCTACTTACATCTTACTATATGTTTGACCCGGTTACTCATATTCATTCTTGTTATAGAAAGCTCTTGAATAACGCAGCTATCCGCCACGACAACTTGTCACTAAAACTAGTTCGTCTTGCATGTAACGATTATGCTTATGAAAATAACCGTAGCTTTTATTAACATGTCCCTTTCAAGCCTTTCTTAAAGCCGTTTAAAAAATACATTTTTTCTTTAAACCATGTTTTAAAGAACACTTATGTAGAAAATAACATGGATTTAAATAAAATAAAAACAAGTTACAAACTTATGATCCTTCAAGATCTGGATCTAACTTCTGCATGCAGCGTCTACAAATAAGCCTGAAGTAGGCAGGTAATACTATGTTTGGTCCGTGTGGATGCCGTGTTAGTTTGTGTCGTTGTCGTGTAGGCCCGGGATGGTCCGTGTAGATGCCGTGTTGGTCCGTGTTTATCCGTGTCTCTGTCGTGTAGGTCCGTAGCTCTGCCATTATTGTCCGGGACGGTCCTCGTGGGCGCCCAGTTGATGGTGTGTTGCTGTCGGGTTGGTCCGTGTGGATGCCGTGGTGTCATTTGGGTGATGGTCTTTCGAAGACCGTCGACGCTAAAAAATCCCAAAAGACCACGGAATCGTCCCGGTTCGTCCGGGTTCTTGATCCGGAGGGATCATGGGCGATCCGGGCGATCCGGGCGATCCGGGACTGCCGTGTCCATCCGTGCTTTTATAGGACTGGGGTTTTAATAAACTCAAAAAACAAATCCTTTTTATGTCAAGAATCGATTCCATGAGAAGGAGACGGTATTTAAAATTACCATTAGCAAATCCTCGTCATCTACTCGTCTGACACATTTGCAGTAAACGGAATATTATATCATTTTAAAAAGTTAAAAAGAAATCCAAGACCAATCGCCTACCCATTTTCGCTATCCGTCGACTTGATAAAGATTCCTTAGCGATCACAGAGTCATTGACTTAAACATTGCAGATATAACATACAAAAGCCCCATCTAATTTAAAATATTGCACTATGGTTTTTAAATAATTAAGTGGAGTTGAAAAAATTGTGTTGGATATTCATCCAGTTATAGAATTTTCGTTGCATAAAACAATACAACAAAAATATGCTTACTGCCCTTCATGGAAGCTGAACAGGTTCAAATTAATTGTTCTACTGCATTTTGTTTTATTTCACACAGGTTTTTGTAGTGCTACCAAAATTGCGAGGACATTTGAAAGAGGCTTAATTATTTAACATCCCATCTACCGCTTGACATTGACATGAAGCATAGATTTGCCGCCAAACAGCCCGAGTCGGTTCTCAAACATTTATCCTCTGCATGCATTTCATTATCATCTTCACAGTTTATAAATCCCCTAGAGTACTTTTCTGATCGTGTTAGCTTTAATTGAATGAATAGCGAGTAGAGCGAATTAAGAAAATTGGGAAGCGATTGACGAAATGAACCGAAAGTAATTGCTGGCACAATAGGAGGATTGCTGGAACCATCGCCGCTTGNGCAGAATGTTTACCTGGTTAGAAAATAGGAACCGTGAAATACGGCAATAATTATCATACTGAGACGTATTTTTGATCTTTAAATGTATAAACCGTCATTCAACATTTGTTAACAAGAGCAATTTCAATAATTTCCGTATTGTCATGGCGGGTGATTGGATTTATAGACACCCAATCAGCCAGTGAGTTTATTGTTCGGAACACCAACCGAACGTTATAAAAAAGTGTTACTGTCAGAATGAAGCAACATTTGTTTCACAAATAAAACAGCTAATATACGTTTTCACTTTGCTGTTTCGTGAATAGTTGTCCTGAATATATATTAAGATTAAGAATCTTCTTTGCATTTAACAATATTACAAAAACATGCTTACCTTCCTTCAAGAAACATGAGGCGGTTAAAATGCATTGCTTTATCGCATTTGTTTTACGAATGTCATCGTTGTGTCTCCTTTACAAAAGTTGCAAGGACATTTCTTAATACAACGTTTTGATGGGAATGCATAAGATAAAAAAAATCATAAATATACAGCTTTACATTCTCTGAACATTTTTGAAAATGTATGGGTCCAGTGGTCAACTTGCACATGTATAGTTTAACTGACAGTTTGCATACATTCATATGCAAGATTTTATCTTTAAATACTTAAATCAGCATTACTATTGAACATATTATGGTTCCGATATATTATACAGACAAGCGATCGATTGACTATAAGTGTAATTTCTATGTGCGTCTCATTTAAGTACACTTTGAATTTATATTGATCGAAACCTAAACATGTTTAACACTTGCTCATCATTATTAAGCATCCCCATCTACGGCTTCGTATTGACAGGAGGCACAGATTTGCCGCATCTTCACAGTTTATAAATCCCCTGTAGTAATTGCCTGATCGTGTTAGCTTTAAATTATTGAATAGCGAGCTGGAGCGAATGAAGAAAATAGGGAAGCGATTGACGGAATGAACCGAAAGTAATTGCTGGCACAATAGGAGGATTGCTGGAACCTTCGCCGCTTGATTATACGCTACAAGCGGCTTCTATATCAATTGTCTACTTATGGCGTTAACTGTCAATCAGAAGGGTTATATTATATGACATTTCAACGAGGATTATAACTAATCCTGTCAATAAGTATGCCTAACAGTGACGATATGTGATACAAAAAAATGCTGGATTTAAGTGGAACATTACATTCAAATGATGTAAATACGAAATCTTAAATACAAGATTGGACCTGAAGTGTGATGTTTCAAAAGCTTGCACACAAGACAGACATCCGCATAGAAATATATCCCGTGTATGACTAAACAAATACAAAAAAGTATAAATCGATCATCCGGAACGTTTAAAATTGTTCAAGTCATATCTTGACGAGAATGAGTGTGTTTTTCATACAAGGTATTTAATTTTCCAAATTGGTCGTTCTGTTAATTGCACAAATTTATCACCTTAATATTATGCTCTAACAAAACGTAAGAAGTTATAAAATGCAAATCTTGTTTTCTGTGCAATTAGCCTCTAAATGGTTTGACGTCTATTAAATCGTTGACACGATGTGATGAAACGGAAATAATTTGTAACGACTCAATTGAATTGATATAAAACTGATATATTCGCTATATTGAGATCAAAACGTTGTCACGTTGTGAAAATGATTGCAACCGCGATTTAACTATCGCTCACTTTGGGGATACTTGCGAGGTGAAAGCCTCTCGAAGTATCAACTGCGTTATTGTCCGAGTTCAAAAGACGGTACTTAACACGTTCACTCACGTGGAAAATTATCCCTTTAATTGCCCGCCATGAGTGCTCTCATGTATTACAAGTTACACAGAAATGGGCCTATTACAGAGGAGTTGTATTTCGTAGAGTGGTAAGCGTCGTGGTAATGTTTTGATGACATCAACATTTGTGAAAATCCGTCTTTAAAATTAAGATTTTAAAGTATATGTGTGTCGTAAATATATTTAACATATCTATTAAAATTTATTAACCTGATAGTGGTCATATTTCTGTTAGAAACGGCGTCTCGAATAGTGCATTTAAAACTAGCTAAAGCCCCAGTCCCATAAACGCACGGATGGACACGGCAGTACCGGATAACCCCAGATCCCCCGGATCAAAAACCGGGACAATCCATTGCCTTGTGTGATTTTTGGGCGTCGACGGTCTTCCAAAGACCAATTCCTCGATGACAACACGGCATGATCCACACGGAACCACTCGGCAGAAACACGCAATCAACACGGCGCCCACGCGAACTGGCCCGGACAGTCACGGCAGAGCTACGGACCTACACGGCAGAGACACGGATATACACGTACCAACACGGTGACTAAACGGACCATCCCGGACCTACAAGACAACGACACGGACTAACAGGGCATCCATACAAACCAAAAACGATCTGCGCCGGACCGACAAAAACTTGTATGAAAGAAGGTAGATTTTCGTTGATTCCCTCATTCTGCAATCAAATCTCGAAGGTGTAACCTCGTATACATAGCTTAAACGTCAAAATGCCAACTAAAATGAAGCATATTATCAAAGTGGGCCTTCCAGTGTCCAAAAGCAGCATCCGCTACCGATGAAGAACAGAAGCAACATTGAACAAGTAGAAACAAGCTCGAGGCACAGATCAAGTTTTTCATTGCATTTACAAGTAGATCAACAACCATCATCACCACCCACAGAAACTGACGCCTAAAGAAAAATTAAGACGTCCCTTGTCCTTTCAGAGAAAAAGGAGGTCATCATGGTCAATTGGCTCAATGAGAACAATATGTTGAACACGAAAAGCGTTTCTGCCTAATTCAGAACAAATTAATTTGTAGTCGGCGTCGACCAAGGATTATGGAAAAGTAATAGTTGTAGAGCAAGGAGCTACCACACCGAGGACAATGTAAAGCGATGTGCTTCCCGTCCAATAAAACCACACATTATTGCAATTGCTGCAGGTCGCCGAACTGCTTAACGATTCTCTTCTACTCATATGACGTTTCTGGACAGGGCATTGGTTCCTCAGCAAATTCTTCAGGTACGCATCGCAGATCTGAAGGATCATCTTGGAGATGGTGCTGTGTGCGACCCGAAAGACATACAGTTGTAACTGTCCCCGATGTTAGGTACCGCAATGTTTTTGGAAACATAATGCCAGCTGTCAGATGCTCCCTGCAATTTAACTTATTCGGCTTGATTTTTTTCTCAATACGTGTCATGATCGCTTGGAATATCTGATAGTCCATGTGCAGAATTTAAAAGAAGCCGTTTGCGTCTTTTTCTAGAGTTCGTCCATCAGCCGTTCGTAATCAACCAAGCCTGGTCGTGTGGCAGGCCATTGTCTGACCCGAATGGTTCTCATTTTCATTCTATTCACTGGTTAGATAAATATGTGTCGCGAATCGTCTATTTCTCTGTCGTAGCTTTGTGTTAGCAATCAGGATACTGTTTTTAACCTTAGCTTTTTGCAGTTGAAGCTGGCGTCTCGTCAGCATCAGATAGTCCCCAGTCGTCATCTATTCGCCCATGTTGCATCGTCGGTAGCACAGGAGACAATCGTACAACTGCCGTGACGGTCTTTGAAGGACAGGGGTCTGAAATGTTTTCCCGGACTGTCAAAGACGCACTCGGACAACCAAGGCATAAATACGGTTGTCCCCGGACCCTTTCCTTTTTTCCCGGACCCCATACGGCAGCTTCACGGAAAATCCCGGATGGTGCTATCATCCCGGTTCGTCACGGATCAACACGGCAGTTTTGACCTTTCCAAAGCTGCCGTGTTGGCCTCCAGGAGCGCCAATGGCATTCCCGGATGTCCCAGGACCGACACGGATCGACACGGAGGTACACGCAGGCTACACGGTTCAAATGCCGGATCATTCCGGATATAAACCGTGTTGATCCGGCATCTGTATGAGACTGGTGCTTTATATAGGACTGGGGCTTAAACGATTTACAAATGGTAAACTTTCGTTCAACACTTGGCAACATTTTTGGTGAAAAGGTTTATACACATATGAGGACCTTTTATTAATTTACTAACACATTTAAAAGGATACAATACTTCATGAGCGGCAAATGTGTCAGATGATGTGATGACGAACATTTGCTAATGGTAATTTACAATATTGCCTCCACCTCATAAAATCGATTCGTAATATAAAAATGATTGTTTCTTGTGTGTATTAAGTAAAAAACCACATGACTCCATTTGCAAATTACCAATCCTCACCAAAGACAGCGTTCTTGACTTGAAAACTGGCGCCATGAGGATTTGTCACGTGACCCATATATATATAGATTGTGTCCCACAATGCCTATTTTGCAGGTCAATTAACGTTTAGATATTTACCTTTAAACGGAAACAGTTTTTCACATGAGTTCATCTTCTGAAAGCGTTGCTTTGAATATTTCAAACTAACACAGTCGGTAAACTCGACAGCCACTTAACGTCTCTATGGGCAGAATGTTTACCTGCTTAGAAAATAGGAACCGTGAAATACGGCAATAATTATCATACTGTGACGTGTTTTTGCTCTTTGAATTAATAAACTGTCATTCAATATTTGTTAAAAAGAACAATTTTAATAATTTCCGTTTTGTCATGGCGGGTGATTGGATTTATAGACACCAATTAAGCCAGTGAGTTAATTGTTCTGAACACCAACCGAACGTTATGACAAACTGAATACTAATAAACGTTATCCGCGAGGAACAGTTTTTATATTTCTTACGTAAGAGCATTGTTTTGGGAAAACTGGGCTTGAACGCATACGCCTAACGTGGAGTTTCGTTCCGAAATGACAAGTGGAGAGAGTAGTCCACACTCCGCACATACTAATAAGGGACGACACATTCTGCCTTAACTGGATTTTCGTTTGGAATAGACTTCTTTTAAACGAAAATAAAACGGACGGTGCCGCCCCTGATCCGCATAGGTTAATCTTGGACGACACTTTCTACTAACTATTGTTCTTTTTATGGTTTTGACATGTTGGAAGAATATAACTGATCTATATCGAAATAAATGAAAATTGCCATTAAAGCGGAAAAAGCGGAAAGTGTCGTCCCTAATAAGCCTGTGTGGACTGCAAAGGCTAATATGGGAACACATTGTGCGCATACTCATAAAGTCCAATTTTCCAAGAACGAGGCTCAATTAATTAGTTCAAGTGCTTTGAAGATGCAAATAATTTTTGCCAGCACATGATACATAATTGTAAATCAGTTCAGATAGATACAAGACATATTTAAGTACGAATGCATTCTTTATTTTAATTCAAAAAACAAACAGACCGTTCAGCTAAATGAGATATATTTTCCACGACATTAACCACTAACGGCCTGTGGTCGGTATATGTTCATTAATGGCCCAGTAATTAACGCCCTAATACCATTAAGCAAGTCGCGCTTTCCTTCCGGACCATTTAACTTTCCGAAGGCTACCGGCAGCTGTAATTATATTTCTCGCCCAGCGTTCAATCCCTGCTTCAACTGGTAAAGGCAATTAAATGTGGTTATAATAGACACAAAAACGGGCAATTAAATACATCAAAATAATATCCGGTAGCGAATTAATAACTTAAATGACGGGACATATTTTTGCATAAACAAACAATTATGCTGGTTATTTCTCGAAATTGTGCACATGCTCATTTGAAGCGATATCCCGTGGATATTAATTCAGAAACCCAACAAGGTGTAGGACTTGGTATCGTTTAATAGCCTAATTTGGGCGGCAATATTAGCGACCCAATGCAGGCATGTTACACGGGAAAACATTATTGGACGTTTAACGGATCTCTTAATAGTTCCACTTTGAAGACGCTAATGAACGTATTACGGCCTTACCACGTGACACAAGCTTGTTCTGATAGTGCGTAACAGCCCAGGAAGTGGCGGCAGTAAAACCATAACTGAAAGCCCATTTATGGATGTTTATTTCTCTTACAGCATGCGCANGGCGGCAGTGAAACCATAACTGGAAGCCCATTTATGGAAGTTTATTTCTCTTACAGTATGCGCAATCACAAAAAGTTAAAGTTAATTAAACAACAGCTGCTCTTTTATCGGAGACAACGAATAAGATATTGGTTTGTTTTCAAGTTGCATATAAATAACAAAAAACTAACGCTTACATAACCCCAATTGTAATAAAATACACATATAAATAAAGAAAATTGTATAATTGCCGACATGTGTGAGATGAGGCCAGCCATTTTACCGGTTTCATACCCCAATACCTGGCATTTACCTTTCCAAGTCAGTGAACTCAACTCTAATAATTTCCGCATCGCTCTGGGAAAACGGAGTTTTATGCATGTTCGTAAATTCCGCCTAAACTGGATTTTTGCTAAGAAGAGACTTCCTTTACACGAAAAATACCATGAAAGTGGAAAGTGTCTTCAGAAGAATGTCTCTACATTTAATGCTTCTAAATTTGCATTATTCCTACATTGATATTTTGTGACGTTTACTCTTGTCCAGATGTAGTGTTGGGTAATTAATAAAATAACATCGATTCGATACCATATGTTAAAACAAAATCTGATCGGGCGTATTTTCAAATCAACGTTTTGTAATAAAGTTCTAGTTTATCGTTTGAATGTTTTCATTATACATTGTTTGATGTATTCAACATTGTTACTATACTCCTAAATGTTATACACAGACAAGTAATTTTCAAATATTACCATTTTTTCTAAGTAAATATCAAACACTATCCCATGATTTCTAAAAGTAGTTGCTCCCCATGACAATTTATATTTAGTTTTTATTGATCTACTACTATAGACAATCCCAGAAATCGATACCTCCCGGATAACCCGCCCCTAAATACTCTCGCGCGCCTCCAAAACGGTACTGAAGAAAAAAAACATGGAGCTATATATGCGTGTTTAGGTCCCTACGCAAAACAAGGAAGCGAAACGGTTTTATCGAATATATTTGAAGATTTAGTTTCTGTTATTACGTTATTAGTAGAAATAAGGTTCATCTGCATTCTTTTAAGAGCAATAAAACACAGTATGGACATGGACCTATTTGTGTAGGTCCCTGGCATGAATAAGGTCTTGATTGTCATTTCACATGTTATTTTAAGGTGACGCGTGATATCTTATCTTAATTACGGTATCTACACATGTGCAGACATGTGGTGTCACGGGCAAACCCATAAACGCTTTTAATCCACACTTGGAACATCGCCTCCCATTTAGCGAATTCGTTCGCGCCTTTATCGCTGATGTTTTTTTCAAGAGATGTATGTTGCTGTCATTAATAATTCGTAATTAACGAAGAAATAAATCACTTATTTTGTTCGGGTTTTTATTTTTTAAGCGTAAATTTAGACCGTTTTACGAAAATTTAATAAAGACATACGTTTAGGAAATCTAGAGAACACAATTGGAACTATTTAAGTTTATTTAAGGCTCATTATTTTTCATGTTGAACATTTCAATCGTGAATTAAGATGTTATTAAGAAAATTTAATAATATTTCAGGCAACATGTAAAACGTTATTTAAATAATAATATAAGAAAGTTGTAGACAAAAGCTGATATGTCCTTTTCAATAAAAAAAGTATGACATATCCTGACATCTTACACAGTTTTGCAAGCGAATAACTCCGATACTTGTTCATTTAAATCACAAAATTCATTTCCGGCTAGATATTTTTGTATTAGCTTGAGAGCGATTTTTAAATAAAAGATTGCTAAAAACCACTTTAGTTTTAGACTAAACTAGATACATAATTTTAATTAAAAAAAATCTCTACCTGAAATCTTACAGAGTTTCGATAATAAAAATTTACGGAACAATTTTAGAATCACAAACTTCATTTCGGCTATAGATTTGTATATTACCTTTAAAATGACACTTACAAGGGAAATATTAATAGCGAAATGGTAACTGTTTAGACAAACAAAGATATGTATTATTCAATAAAAGAAGTCGTCCTCAGTCTTTAATCTTACAACGTTTCTTAATGAATATCTCCGGAAAGTATAGAAAGTACGACATTTAATAAGAAATAATATAGGCTTAAACAAAGGCAGATATCAATTTAATTGTCTACATCGACCTTAAATCTATCTAATTAATATCAAAGATCTATCCAAAAAAATTGGTCTGAATGGATGTTTCCAATCTTTATATATTGATAGATCTTTGTTAATATCTCCGGCACTATTTACGCTAAAATCACAACGTTTACTTCAGACTTTAGATATTTCTATACCTTTATAATTATGCTTGAATAATTTTATTCCATAAAGAAATAATTAAATTTTATACAAAGGCATTACTGAAAGGTATGCTTAAAAATGCCAACTCGGCCTTAAACATTACGTGTTGTCACTGAATATTGTTGCAGAGACACATATTTTATGAATCTATCGTGTATATTTTTTATTTAAGTTATATTGATTAACGATGTGATACATTTCGACACTTGGTTTCATGTTTCACTTGTTTTCAATCCAACTGTGCGAAGTCATAAAGTACTGTTTATTGGAATAAAGCGGGTGTACACTATGATAACGCTGTAATCTGCCTAATTCTTCAGTACCGTTTTCAGAAGCGGGTGACGTAATAGCCAATATGGCGGCGGTCAATTTATCGATTCTGGGATTGTCTATACTTCATATAGCAAATTCAAATTAAGTGTGATTTTGTATACATGTGTAGTGGAGAGTATCTTGAACAAATCGTGAAGCATGTCTAACGTACAATTAAGGGATGATTCGGATCTGTCAAGAAGTAAAAATGTATCATCAGCAAATTGAGATCTCTTAAAATTATTTGTCTTTTATTGGTATACCTTTAATTTCGTTGCTTTCCCTTATTTCAATAGCAATAATTGATACACATATAATTAAAATATGTATATAAGCGCTTATTGGGTTACCTTGTCGACAACCCCTCTTTATAAAGAAAGTGTTTGACACGAATCCATTGATTTGTATGGAGGCATAGTATTATGAAAGTACATTGATAGCCATTTTCGAAGCATGGGTCAAAATTATAAAAAAAAGAAGCTGTTTCTATAAACTGGAAAGGTTAAGTATCGAAAGCTTTTTTGAAATCGATTGTCATTAGTAATCCATGTAAATTATAATATTCAGCATATTTTAAGATATCGAAAATTAATCTATTGTGTTCACCAATAAATCGGGCATTGATGAAACCAGTTTGATCCTGGATATTCAAATATAAAGTAATATGTTAAATCTATTTGCAATCGAACCTGATACAAATGTGTAAACAACATTTAATAATGTAAATGTTTGTAGAATTTTCAGATAACCACTTGGCTTGTTGTCATTTTAAATACATGCTATAATTCCATGTTTTTGTTTTATGGACAAGGAGTTTGGAATAAAAGCATGATTTATACTTCTAACTTTGAAATGACATACATTCTTCCAAAATAATTTTAAGATTTCTACAGTTAATCAGTCAGAACCTGGAATTTTGTCATGTTTCATATTTCAGCGTTATTGATACTGTTACAATATTAAGTGTCATTCTAATGAATCAGATGGAACTTTATTTAGTGTTGGTATCTTAACATTATGTAAGTCTGCTGTTATGTCATAATCAACTTTTGAAATACGGTTTTATATAATGACACAGTCTCGTTTAATATATCATTTCCCCCCTGCATCTTACTACCGTTTTCTACCGTGTTTACATAATGATTTAATTTAAGAAAGCACAAGTATGTAGAAGGTTTTCCCCCATCTTCTATCCACTTAGCTCTGGCAGGGTGTATTTTCCCTCCCATTTTCAATTGATTTTGAAGATAAAGAAGTTGGTCTTAATTAGTTTCAGTTAGTGATTTTTATAAGTATATCAAAAACAATATTTATTTAATTAGATTCTTTGTATTAGTTTACCTTTATATGATAAGAATGGAACAGTTTGTCCTCTAATTTCCATGAATAATTTTTCTATGTATAACTTGTCATATGTAACAAACTTTATGTTGCTGTTGTCAATGATTTTTATGTTGTAGATGGGAATACAATAGTGTTGTTTAACATTTTCTATTAAAGCATTAATGAGGTTGAGATAATCAATATCCTTTTGCAGTGAAATGTTAAATTTTCAGAGCCCTTTGTCCATGTGCTATATCCTCAAAACTTATCTCGATGTCAATAATGAAATGATCTGATTCATAACATGGATCAAAAGTGGATTTTCTAATTTTAGATGACGATCTATTAGAAATAAGGGAGACTTGATCTGGCATAGATGCCATTTTCGTCAGGATTCGGTTTAGAAGAACTCAATCTTACATTGAATGATGTATTCATTGAAATAACATTGACTCATCAGCAGGCTTTAAGGTACCAAACGTGTCAAATGTAACGAGCTCATTTTGCCTTCAAGACAACGACAGATCAAGATGGAAATTACACTGTACCAGTTTAAATAATACCCGCATTTCTACTGATTGCTATTATAGAGTTCGACCACACGCATTGAAAACACGGGTTAATAACACGTTAATGCGTTCATGTATGCGTTTTTAACAAGGTCAAGTCTTAAAGCCGGTGACTTATTATTGTCTGCAGTTCAGAATAGAAACATGAGTAGTAGCGGAATACCATACCTCGACTTACGTGTGTTTAGTGCGTGTATTCCAAATTTTAATATGAAAACAAATTCTTAACATTATTTAGACGGCGATTTTACTGCAACTTTTTAATATATCTACAGATAAACATTGGATTAACACAATAATATAAACAATTCCCTTTCGACCCAGTATCGTTGGAAAAAAACTTTGTCCTTGATCCAATGGTATTTATTCGACCCGAGATACCAATTCGTTTTCGGGCACCCGTTTGAGCCCTCATTTATGGTATCAATATAGAGAGAGGATGGGCAGGGGGGGAGCAGTACTTACGGTTTAGATTTTGAATGATATTTGAGGTTTCATAACTTTTTTAATTTAATCATAATGTACATTAAGTGAACAATAAAGATGCAGGATATTTTCAATATTGTTTACCTGATTATCTGAATACATTGCGTTTAATCGACGTAGCCTATTGACGGTTGTTTATGGGTTTATTGGTAAACGACTTTTGCCACTCATATGTTTTCATTTCTTAAGTGTTCTACATTAGGACACGATGGTTAACAAGCCCTAATTGTACACACCCATTTTATAGAACTTGTCAAAATTAATATATCTACTTTTTCAATAGGTTTTACTGTGCATGGATACGTTTTCCTGACATAAATTATGAATTTTCTTGCGTAGAAATTCATGAATTCTTTCTTTTAAATTTGATCATAACTTCACTAAAATCATGAAGGGGCCGAGCTTTTCCAATAGTATTCACCTCGTTTGCCGACAACCTCGTGTTTAAATGGCGGAATCTATTTTACGTCTGTTTATGTGTTGTTTGGCAATTGCCTGAATACTGTTTCGACGCTTGCAATATATGACTTTTCATTTTGGACGATAGATTTCTCCATTTGGGCAATGTGGCCAACTACAAAATGTACCCTCCCAATTTATAGAATTGGTCAAACGATGCTTAAATTTAGACAGGTTTATCGGTCAATAAATATCCTTTTCTGACCAATCCATATGCAATGAAAACAATATTGACAACACTAAGGATATACACTGATATGTTGCACTAGTCACCAAATGGCAGTTGGCCCTGTGCGAAATATATGAAGGAAGCGATTACTTAATTTTCGGTGAAGCATTAAGCATCAGTTATATACTAATCATACCATTGCATTTTGGCTGTGGAGTAACGACCTCCACACCAACTTTTTGATACACCGATGCAAGTGGTTTATCAACGAAGTCAATTCAGCATATTTGCAACTTACCTTCTCCGGAAATTATTTAATATAGAGACACTGTTTGTAACTGTATTCATCTTTCTGTAACAAAAAGGACTGTTAGTTAGAGACCATCTACAGGTCTTCTTGTGAGTTGCTTATTATAGAATCCAAAATTTTGTTTACTGGGACACAATACAATTCAATTTTCTTGGGCTTGATCTATACGTGTCATGCCTGTTTCCTATGAGTCTGTTTGGTACCAGGTTTAGAATATATTGGTTAGCCAATCGGATTGACAGTTAAACTGTATCAAGACGCAAATTACTTATTAGGACTTGAACGGGACACTAAAAGGGGTAGAGTTTAAGCCATATGTTTTAACTCTTCCCCATCCATATCACGTGCACTATACCAATGTGTATTTCCACAACGCTGTGGTCATGGTGCAGATGAAGATATTGTATTGGAGGTCAATACACTGGGAACACACGACATATTAACACATATATGACATCAAAGTGTCATAATAATATTGATATATAAACCGTTCATCTGCTCTTGAGTCAACAATATTCCCATTTTCTTAGATACTGTGTAACTTTATAGACCATTGATCTGATCTGGAATCAACAATATTCTCATTTGCTCCGATCTCGAATGACCATTTTAAATTTTTACAATATGCCCTGCCTATGCTAGTGTATCCGTATTCTATGGTCGCATTTCTTGTTTTAAATAATTTGTATCTTGTTAAAAAATATTAACATAAATGACGCAAACACAANTTTACTTTCGAACACTGGTCTAGCAAAGGAAACACACATTATTTCGAAATTAGAAAACAAATCTAACTTGATTGCAGAGCTAAATATATTAAACACAATCAATTCCAAATGATTGTACTCTTTCATTGCAATCAACTGAGTCTCTTAAGTCCACGGTTAAAACAGATCTGCATTGTACATTTAACAAAACATATTAATATCTATAATTTAAATAATAAAACACAAAAACAAATGTTTATTACGCATAAATGCGATAAACCGTACGTACACGACCACTGGACAAGAGTATTCAAAGAAAGAGTAATCTGGAAAGCGGTATACGATTTTATCAATAATGTTATTCATAACACAAAGGTCAGACAAATGAGATATAAACTTATTCACAAAATTATTCCAACTAATGAAAACTTGTTTACCTTAAAAATTAAAGATTCGCCGCTATGCCTTTGATGTGGGGAATTAGAAACAATCGAAGACCTACTATTAGACTGTACTTACATGTATGTACGTCCATTCTGGTACATTGTTCAAATAATTTTCCAGAAAACAGGATTTTGTCCTTCTCTTATTTCCCTTCGTAATTTAATCGTCGGTTATAAAACAGAAAGTAATACATACGATGATGTTAATATCATAATGAGCTATGCTTCTTACTCAATATATTAATGTTACATAATCAGCGAGAGAAGATCAAAAATCCTTAATATGAACAATATGCTTTTGAAAGATCTACTGACTGTGTTACACTATTATAGGAAAAAAATACATTTCACAATATACTATCAAAGTTTGTTAATTATTTGACTTAATAACCCTCACATTTTATAAAACTGTGAATGTATATCATTACATCTGATAATTGATTTGTATTTTTATATTTATGTATATCTATGTGTATAAATACTTTGAAACCAAAAAAAACGTGATATACATTCCTCTAGTACACATAAGAAGAAGCGCAATCTATTTTCTACCTCATTTCTAAATTAAGTAACGCTATTGAATTATATGTAAAGTATGTTGAAAAGATTTTAACTTTATTTCAGGTACTTATATGTATGTAATCAGGGAAGACATGTTCCACTGTATGGGTTTGTTTTCGTTTAAAAGGAGTCTCTTCTTAGGGATAATCAAGTTCAGGCGTAACGGGTCGTCCCTTATAAGCCTGTTGCACTGCACAGGCTAATCTAAGACGACACTTTAAGCACTTGCATTAAATCCAGTTTTCCCAGAACGCGACTCATGTAATATAACTGAAGGAAGATAATTTAGCTATTAAAAACGGTCAATAAATAAGTCTTTTGTCGACAGTGGTCAATGTATAAATAGACGTTTTCAGTGAAGAGCAGCTTAAGAGGTGGTATCTTTTTAATCATTTTCCCGTCAATTAAGACACAAATGATCACTGTTGTGCAAACCGGAAGTTGTACTTGTCCTATGATTGCTCATTGGTCATATCGGCTACCGAAACGTCGCCTGTTCTTTAGACACGTAAGTGCTACAATTACGGGTTACGTGAAGTTAATTGTTGTTGAGTGTGTTGAAATATCACGGCTAACTTGTTTTTTGACTCGCGTTGGAGTGCGGTACTTACATGGAAACAAATAATTACAGATGCAACGATATGATAACTCATTTGTTTAAAATGTGCGGAATCAGAAACAGCACTTTTGACAAGGATATCAAATAAAACGGCCAAAACAAACCCCTTAGCTGGAAAACAAAAACAACGCGCATCCTTAAAATGAGAACAGGCGAATGTCGTCATTCTCTGTGGTAAAAGTACGAGGATGCAATTTTAATATACCAAGCCGAATTGGCAATAATGCTCAATTGCTGATGTCTGTTGTTGTTTTTTTTTCATTATACTGTTGAGTGTGCCTTATGCAATACATCAAATAAACATCTACAATTGTCATTGACCAAAAGTGGCCAAAAATCCGTTGCTATTGCGAAACTTCATTCTACTAATAAAACTTATAATAAAAAAACTAAAAAAATATTTAAAACCCCTAAAGCGCTCGATATCAACGAATAATTCGTAAATATTTTGTAAAATATAGTCAACACATAACCAATCAGAGTTCCTTATAGCAATAGCCAAAGTTTCAACGCTAGGTGTTCTCTGGTAACATAGATTAAACAAGATACAAAATGCTCTTCTTTACTTGTGTGGTACAATATATTCAACACATGTTCATGTACCAATTTAGTGTTCGTGTGTCGTATAGAATAGATATCGTTGTGGGAAATTAAAATGTAATATATTGTGCCACAAAAACAAATTAAATAGAGCATTTTGTATCTCGTTAAATCTATGTTACCAGACCACATCTAGCGTTGAAAATTTGGCTTTGTCTATAAGGAACACTGATTGTTTATATTACTTTATTTTACGAAATATTTTACGAAATTTCGCTGATTTTGAGCGTTATAGAGGCTTTAACGGTCGACTTCCAAGCAGAAATACAAGCTGTCCCGTAAAGTTGACATACATTAATTGAATGATATTTTCCAACAGAAAATATCCATCAAACATAGGGGAATTAGCTCAAGTGGTAGAGCGCTCGCTTAGCATGTGAGAGGTAACGGGATCTATACCCGTAATCTCCAGATTTTTTTGTGGTTGTCCGTTTAGCGCAATGGTTGGTACACGCGCTTCTCACCTAGGCGAGCCGGATTCAATCCCCGATCCCGGAAGCACGTTGACTTTAGCACGTCACCAAACCGGACAGGTGGCAATTCCTCCTCAATGTATAGATGTACCGGTAGTTTTGTTCGGCCCACGTGTTATTTTGCAATAATCATACATCGTGCATTTATGTGTGGCATAAGTTCCGATGTCATGCATAATTTCGTTCCTAAGATATCAATAAATCAACGATTATTAATTTAAATATTACGCGTTAAAAATATGTACCTATTAAGTTAACTTTCAGAAATGACAAGACAAATATTTGTTGGCCCATCTCGTAAATTGCTAAAACTATTGTTCCAGTTCATTGAGGCGTTTCAATCTGTCTCAATTTCTGTCCGTCCGATTGGAATCCCGAGCGACCCGATCTGAAGGAGAGAAAATGACTGAGATGTTTGCCTTTTTGGGCCTGTCATCCGTCCTCGAAGCACGTGTAAATACCGCTCCGGCAGTCAATTAACGCGACAAATAGCGTGAACTGCGCGAAAGTCAAGTGAATATTTTAATTTAAGACCACTTCAGCGATCCGGCGTGTTGACGTATTGCGCAGATAAGCGTATAAGTATCGTTTAGCCTAGATTCGGGAGCTATTGGACGGGTTTAAGACGAGTTGTAGACGGGTGTTAGTGGAGAATCCATAGCGATTTCTTTAGATTACCCGCTGGTGTTGCTTTCAAATTATTCGATCCGTAATCCCGGTTGACGTTTGTTTCGGAGGTGTCACCGGTCTGAGATTAGCTAAATTTTGACAAACATGAATCATAAATCAAAATACCACGTTGTTAGATAAATCGTCGTGCCGAATCTTGTCAATTGTGGGCAATTAGTTGCTGATTAATTGGTGAAAAATGTTTAACTTTTCCTCACAGTGCCCACAGCTGGAAAATTGTGCTATTTGTATAAGCTCCACATCTGTGAAATAACATACTTATAGGCTAATATGCCACAACTTTCTATTGTAAATTGTTTGTTTATCCATTTATAACTTTTTTGAGCAAGTGGCAATTTCTTAGCCAAGAACCGCGTTAAATTTATGCATATGTCCACCTAGCGAGAAAGAAATCCCGGGCTCGATACCCACCATGAGAGCTTTTCCAAGATTTCAGCCACAGACAAAAGTACTGGTTCTTTCTAGGAGACCGCCTAAATAGTATCGAATTTACTATTTATTTATTTTTATTATTTTATTATTTTTATTTTTATTATGATTATTATGATTATTATTATTATTTTTATTATTATTATTATTATTATTATTATTATTATTATTATTATTATTATTATTGCAATTGTTGTTGTTTTTTTGTTCAATAATTTCTCTGTCATTTATATTATATTCACTTAGGGAGCTTAAAATTAATCACTAGTTTCGTGTTTTTCACTTGCTCATTTAATGTTTGTGGAAATTAATCTCAATTAATTCTAGTTCAAGTATCGTTTATAGAAGTAATGTTTCAATTAAAATGTATCCAATCAGCTATTGATGCCACTTTCCGACTGCTAACTGGATTTGACCTTCCAATCAACAAAGGTCACCATCGACACGCTAAGCCAATCGCTGTGAAGCTCCGCCGGGGCGGATGTCAATCAAGCACAAACGCGCGACATCTGCCAATCAGATTCGTCGCTTTATTGAATTCTTCTTCGTTCTCGATACGCTTCGACCAACCTTCATGTTTCCCGATTTCTATTCATCAAGTGCTATTTCTATTCATTAAGTGATATGTTATTAGGCCGAGATGATCCGGCTATTTACTGAATTGATATGACAGACGAGTGTCTTCCTAAATTTCCGTCTTTTTGCGGACGTTTCTCGTGAAGTTTGACACTTCGAATGGTTCTTAAGTTCGTGCCAATATTGCTTATTTAGAAAATTGTAGAAACAATTCACTTATTATCATGATTTTAGAATTTTCATGACATCAACATATAACAATGACACTTACAAATACATCTCCTTTGTGACAGGCGCATTTCTATGTAACTTTTAATGAATTACGTTCTAGTATAACTGGGCATAATGCTGTCTTGAAAGGCTGATCAGCGACGACACTTTCCGTTTGTTTTGAGTTTTTCGTTTAAAGGAAGTCTCTTCTCAACAAAATTCCAGTTTAGACGGAAAGTGTCGTCCCTGATAAGCCTGTGCGGACACGCATAAAGCCCCGTTTTTCCAGATATATGCTAAACTAGAAACGGCGCGGCAGAGGCCGACGCGTATCCCCGAATGTTTGACCTAGGTGTGCCCCAGGGTTGGTAATGGGGCCATGCATTGTTGAGATTGACCGTAATGTCATAAGAGAAGTTCAGTATCAATTAGAAGTGAATTGGTGTAGAAATGAAGAAGTTATAGTAAAAGGTAATTTTGGGTGGGTGTGACCTATGTGGGCAGGGCGCCCCAGGGTTGGTAATGAGGCCATACATTGTTGAGATTGACCGTATTGTCATAAGAGAAGTTCAGTATCAATTTGAAGTGAATCGGTGTAGAAATGAAGAAGTGAATGTAAAATAACCTAAAAAAATGAGTGAAAATCTCCGACCCGGCCCCACCCCAACCCCCATAACTTTTGACCCAGGGGTCAGATCAAAATTCCAAATGGTGCAGGGTCGCACATATGCTCATAGCTACCATGTGTGTAAGTTTCAAGGTTATAGTGCTTACAGTGTAGGAGGAGATAGTGGCCAGGACGGACGGACGGACAGACGGACGGACGGACGGCGGAAAAAAAAACAATATCCCCACCTTTTTTTTCAAAAAGCGTGGGGATAGAAACATCTCCTTGATGGCAAGCCCATATCTGTGTAACTTTTAATAGATTGGACTCATGGCGGGCAATTAAAGGGATATATTTCCCAGGTGGGTGCACGTGTTAAGTACCGTCTTTTGAACTCGAACAATAACTCAGTTGATACTTCGAGAGGCTTTTACCTTGCAAGTATTCCCAAAGCGAGCGAGAGTTTAATCGCGGTAGTTTTAAGTGTTGCAATTATTTTCACAACTTGACAACGTTTTGATCTCTATATAGCGAATATAGCTATTTTATATGCATTCAATTGAGGCGTTTGAAATAATTCCCATTTCACCACATCGTGTCAAGGATTTAATAGACGTCAAACCATTTAGAGATTATTGCACAGAAAACTAGATTTGCATTTTATTAACATTTTGTAAAAGCATACTATTAAGGTGATAAATTTGTGCAATAAACAGATCGACCAATTGGGGAAAGTAGAATACCGTGTATGAAAAACACACTCACTCTCGGCTAGATAGGACTTGAAGAATTGTAAACTTACTTTTGTTGAGCGATATATACTTGTTATCTCTTCATCTCCTGAATGTTCAATAGTGTGTGTAAGTTCTTGCTATCGGCCCAATATTGTTTTGTGAGATAAGTAAATGTATGTATTGATTTATGAAACATGTATTGATAAGTATCACTACTTCTCTTTAATATTTTGTACGTTAACTATTTATAATGTTGTTGTTAATTATTGATTGATATTATTTATATATGTATTATTTCAAATGTTTAGCAACCTCACTTACGTATAATTTAAGTACGTGTCATAATTATGTATACGTGTATATGTCTATTAATTTTGTTATCATATTGCATGTACTAATTTGTGTCCACATGGTCCATCGCCTCTTTGGAAATATTACAAATAAATATAATCTAATCTTGCTGGTGTTTGTGTAGTATGGTTAAGTATAAGAATCACTTATACTGTTTTGATGTATGAGCTAGCTTCTATAGCGACGCGGTAGAGTGTCTGCCTTGGAAAAGGGAGGGCCAGGGTTCAAACATCATGGTGGTCGGGGATTTTTCTAAGTGGGTTACATTTGTAATTGTTATGGATTCTGTTTGTCGGAATAACACGGGGAATATTTCTATGCGGATGTCTATTTTATTCTGCAAGCTATTGAAACATCAGATTTCTGGTCCAATTTTGACTTTAAATTTCGTATTAAAATCATTTGAATTCAATTAAAGCATTTTCGCAGCATTTAAAGCAATTTGTTTCATATATCGCCACTGTTAGGCATACTTATTGACGGGATAAGTTATCAACAGCGTTGAAATGTCATATAATATAACCCGGTTAATTAAACAATAACGCCATACGTAGACAATTGCGATAGACGCAGCTTGTAGCGTATAATCAAGCGGCGATGGTTCCAACAACCCCCCTATCGTGCCAGCAATTACTCTCGGTTCATTCCGTCAATCGCTACCCAATTTTCTTAATTCGCTCAAGCTCGCTATTCATTCAATTAAAGCTAACACGATCAGAAAATTACTCTAGGGGATTTATAAAATGTGAAGATGATAATGAAATGCATGAAGAGGATTAGGAAGCTTCCTCGTACTGCTTAGCGGCAAATCTATGCTTCCTGTCAATACAAAACCGTAGATGGGGTTGCTAAATAATTATGTGCCAGTGTTATGCATGTTTAGGTTTAAATGTGATCAATCTAAATTAAAAATTTATTTTATAAATATTAATAAAGTGTGCATTTACCATCACCAAGTGGTTCTTTATTATAGCCCCCAAAAGAGACAAGACACAGAATACGACAGACAAAAATTCAAAGGGGGTATTTAAATGTTGCTATAAGAAATATTGTATATTCTATTTTTTTATATTATAAATTGCCCAATTTTCCCATAACAAGGCTCAATATATGAAAAATAAAGAATTGTTCCTCGCGGATAACGCATATTCAGTTTGTAATATCTTTCAGTTGGTGTTTCGAACAATTATCTCACTGGATTAATTGATGTCTATAAATCAACTCACCCGCCATGAACAAACGGAAATTATTAAAATTTCTCTTTTTAACAAATATTGAATGACGGTTTTTAAATTCAAAGATCAAAAACACGTCACAATATGATAATTCATGCCGTATTTCACGGTTCTTATTTTCTAACCAGGTAAACATTCTGCGCATAGAGACATTAATTGCCTGTCCTGTGTACCGACTGTGTTGGTTTGAAATATTCAAAGCAACGCGTCCAGTATATGAACTCATGTGGAAAACTGTATCCGTATAAAGCTAAATATCTGTTAGTTAATTGTCCTGCAAAAAAAGGCATTGTGTGGCACAAGCTATACGGGCCAATGTTCACGTCAAGAATGCTGCCTTTGGTGAGGATTGGTATTTGCAAATGGAGTCATTTGGTTTTCTACTTAATAAACTCAAGAAACAATCCTATTTATATTCAGAATTGATTCTATGAGGAGGAGGAAATATATATAATTACCATTAGAAAATCCTCGTCATCACCTCCTCTGACACATTTGCCGTTTAGGGAGTATGATAGCATTTTTAAATTTAAAAGTGGCAATAAATTTTGTTGAAGTCCCTTTATGTGTGTTCAAATTTTGAACATAAATGATGCCGAGGTTTGAGCGAACATTCACCATGAGTTAAGCATTTTAATGAAATTTAGTAAATCGGTAAGCTGGTTTCAAATTTTCTATTCGAGATACAGTATTCAACAGAAGTATGACCACTATCAGGTTAACGAACGATATATGTGTTAAATATTATGACACACACATATAATGAAAAATCATAGTTTTACAGACGGATATTCACAAATGTTGATGTCATCAAAACATTACCATGACACCAACCACTCTACTTAATACATCTCCTCGGTGACAGGCCCATTTCTGTGTAACTTTTAATATATGAGAGGACTCATGGCGGGCAATTAAAAGGATATATTTTCAAGATGGGTGTACGTGTTAAGAACAGTCTTTTGAACTCGGACAATAACTCAGTTGATACTTTGAGAGGTTTTTACTTCGCAAGTATTCCTAACGCAAGCGAGAGTAAAATCATGGTACCTTAAAATGTTGCAATCATTTTCACGACGTGACAACGTTTTGATCTCAATATAGCGAATATAGCTGTTCCATTCAATTAACATTATTCTCGTTTCATCACATCGTGTCAACTATTTAATAGACATCAAACCATTTAGAGATTAATTGCCCAGAAAACTAGATTTGCATTTTATTACTTCTTACGTTATGTAAGAGCATAATATTAATGTGATACATTTGTTCAATAAGCAGATCGACCGATTTGGGAAGCAAAATACCTTGTTTGAAAAACACACTCACTCTCGACTAGATAGGACTTGAAGAATTGTAAACGTACTTTGGATGAGCGATCAATACTTGTTTGTATTTGTTTAGTCGTACACGGGATATATTTCTATGCGGATGTCTGTCTTGTGTGCAAGCTATTGAAACATCACAATTCAGGTCCAATCTTGTATTTAAGATTTCGTATTAATATCAATTGAATTCAATTAAAGCATTTCTAGTAGCATTTAAAGCCATTTGTATCACACAACGTCACTGAAAGGCATACTAATCGACAGGATTAGTAATCAGCATCATTGAAATGTCATCTAAAATAACTCTAATGATTGAAAATTAATGCCATAAATAGACAACGCGATAGAATCCGCCTGTAGCGTATAATCTAGCGGCGATGGTTCCCAGCGTGTAGCGTATAATCAAGCGGCGATAGTTCCAGCAATCCTCCTATTTTGCAAGGAATTACTTTCGGTTCATTCCGTCAATCGCTTCCAATTTTCCTTATTCGTTCAATCTTGCTATTTATTCAATTACAGCTAACACGTTCTTCAAGTACTATCTTGTGGAGAGTGAGTAAGATTTTTTCACACAAGGTATTTTACTTTCCCCAATTGGTCGCTCTTTTTTGTATGCACAAATGTATCACCTTAATATTATGCTCTTACAAAACGTTAGAAGCTATCAAATGTAAATCGACTTTTATGTGCAATTAAGCTCTAAATAGTTTGATGTCTATTAAATCGTTGACACGTATTATCCTGTGAGCTCCGCACAGTGCGGCACTTTAGGCCAAGACTGAGTTTTCATTGAGAAAAGACTTCATTTAAACAAAAAATCCCATAAAAGTCAAGAGTGTAGTCCGCAGTCCGCACATGCTAATCAGGGACGACACTTTGCGGAATGGATTTCGTTTAGAAAAGACTTCTTTTAAACGTAAATAAAACGAAAAATAAAACGAACAGTGTCGTCCCTGATCCGCATAGGCTAATCTTGGAGCACATTTTACGCACATGCATTAGGCCCCTTTTTTCCAGAGCGAGGCCATCATACACACCGCTGTTAACCCTTTGCATGCTGGGAAATTTGTCGTCTGCTAAAATGTTGTCTGCTAAATTTCTAAAATTAGCATTTTCTTCGATTTTGTTTTCAAAAAATACTATCAGAATAGCAAACAGTTTGGATCCTGATGAGACGCCACGTTCTGTGGCGTCTCATCTGGATCCAAACTGTTTGCAAAGGCCTTCAAAATCCGGTTCCAAATATTGTGTTTTTCCTTTACAAAATTGATACCCGTGGAATTGTGTTTGAAATAAAACTATTGTGCTTTTAATGGTTTGAACATTTTTGAAGAATATTACTGATTTATATCGATAGAAATGAAACATAACATGAAAGCGAAACGTGTTGTCCCTGAACAGCCTGTGCAGACTGCACAGGCTAATCTGGGACGACACTGTATGCACACGCATAAAGTCCATTTTTCCCAGAACGAGTTTTAATTAATTAATTCAAGTTCTTTAAAGATGCAAACTTTTTTTGCAGAACATCTTACTTAATGTTAAATCAGTAAAGTTAGATGCAACACATATTTAACTATGAATACATTATATAATTTAATTGAGTTACCCATTCTTGCAAGACATTAAACTAACTGGATTATAACTTCTAAAAACAACATAATATTGCATATCCAAAGGTGAGATACGACACAAAGAACAAACAGACCGTTCAGCTAAATGAGATATATTTTCCACGACATTAACCACTTACGGCCTGTGGTCGGTATATGTTCATTAATGGCCCAGTAATTAACGCCCTAATACCATTAAGCAAGTCGCAAATTCCTTCCGGACCATTTAACTTTCCATAGGCTACCGACAGCTGTAATTATATTTCTCGCCCAGCTTTCAATCACTGCTACAACTGGCAACGGGCAATTAAAGGTGGGCATAAAAGACACAATAACGGACAATTGAATACATCAAAATAATATCCGGTAGCGAATTAATAACTTACATGACGGGACATATTTTGCATAAAAATTTATATGCTGGTTTTTTTCTCGGAATTGTGCACATGCTCATTTGAAGTGATACCCCGTGGATATTAATTCAGAAACTAAACAAGGTGTAGGACTAGGATCGTTTAATGGCCTAATTAGGGCGGCAATATTAGCAACCCAATGCAGGCATGTTACACGGGAAAACATAATTGAAAGTTTAACGAATCACTTAATAGTTCCACTTTGAAGACGCTAATGAACTTATAACGGCCTTACCACGTGACACAAGATTGTTCTGAGGATGCGTAACAGCCAATGAAGAGGCGGCAGTAAACTATATCTGATAGCCAATGTATGGTTTGTATTTCTCTTACAATATGCGCAATAACACAATGTTTAAGTAAATTAAACAACAGCTGCTCTTTCATCGAAGACAATGATGAAGATATTGTTATGTTTTCAAGACGCATATAAAAAATAAGGCTTACATAATCCCAATTGTAATTAAATACCCATATTTATATTTTTTTTAAAAAAAACGTATGAGATTATACCAGCCATTTAACCGGTTTATACACCGAATATTGGCATTTACTTTCCAAGTCGATGAATTCAGCTCTTATCATTTCAGCCTCGATTTAAGAAAACGGAGTAGTATGCATGTGCGTAAAGTGTAGTCCGCAAAGGCTAATCAGGGACGACACTTTCCGCCTAGACTGGATTTTCGCTAGTAAGAGAAGTAAGAGACTTCATTTTTTAAGTGAAAAATACCATAAAAGCGGAAAGTGTCGTCCCTGGTTAGCCTGTGTCGACTTCACATGCTTATCTGTGACAACACTTTACGCACAAGCATTAAGACCCGTTTTCCCAGAGCGAATTATTCATAAATAATTATATGGAATATAAATATATAGAATTATATCAAGTCTTCATAATTTTGAAGTTTAATGTTATATTAATAAAGCGTTAATTATAAAATGAGTATGTATAAGGTTTCATGGCCTTACATAACACACTTGAAATAAAAGTTTCGAAAAAACGACCCAGCTATCCAAGATAAAGTCATGACTTACCTTTCTGATGTTAAAGCATAAAAGAAAAAACACAATGTAAGAAGGATTGATTAGGAAGTAAATATGAAATACAAATTAATCGACCTCAACAGGATATTTTATATGCAAAATTTTATTTTCACAAAAGAATATTACAAGCATGCGTGCTATATACATAATAGTTAAAGAACATGTATTGTTTATACAACCAGCTGTTAAAATACATTCATATACAATATGTACAGTTCCATATTTCAAAACATTTTACTAAGACACTAACTTTCCCATACAAACTATATACAGTTTGAAATATACTCATTTATATATTCTATCTATATAATAATGCAGATAAGAACAATAATCTAGGTGCTGAATTGCATTGTGTATAATACACTGATAATATAATCTTAACAAAATAATGGTGTGGTAAACACTATTTATATTATGTGTTATGATAAAAAAAATATCATTATAAGAGATGTCTGTAAATATTTTGGCAAGGAACCAGTCTCTCAATTCTTCGTCTGTTTTAGTGAAGTTTTATGTTTTAAACCGTTTGCTTCATACTGTTTACAAGTCAATATTTTGAAGGACTTCTTTTGTCTGACTTCGCTGTCAATGAAAGACATGTCGTTCGATTTCGAGGTATACAGTGTTTAAATCATTCGTTTTCGAATTAGTAATTCGAATCACTGGACCCCGAGACGTCAACTGAATAGGTAAGCTTAGTCTTCTTCTATCAATAATCTCATCAGCAAATATAACAATTTCTTAGGTATATAAACAGCAACAGAAAAGTGCGTAATGTCTTCTTTAAATTGTTACATAATGTATATAGATTGTCAGCAACCATGTTCATCTTGAACATAAGTGATTTGGTTTCCAAAATTCTGTGGACTATTCTACATTGGAACCATCTGGTATATGTATCCTTGGTAATATTTAACACAAGTGAATGTACGTTTTTCAGCCGATATAAAAAAAAAATCATCTTTAAGGTGGGTTTCTTTTTTCTTTATGTAAGTTGGTAGTATAGTTACTTGAGTTATACATGTTTTGTCAAAATTCGACAGATCTTCACAATTTTCAATATTTTTACCCATTATGTTAATTAATCCTTGGTACAATAGGAAATGTACGTTTGTTCCTTCATGTAAATCCAAGGAACTTTGGGAATAACACAATTTCTTTGTATCATATCTCTCACAAAACGCTAACCTCTTTCAGAGAGACTTTGATGTAAATATAACTTTGGTTTATTTTAAAATTATGATTAGAAAATAGAGGCATATCGTCACTATTTATTATTGGCAGCTTTTTAATATAGAATATATAGTTTGTTTTATGACATTAAGCTAAGCATACATTTTACCAGATTTATAAAGTATTTCAAAGTATGTTGTTAACTAGGTAATAGGTGAATAACAATATCTATCGCCTGACACTTATCTCTTAAGCCATGTTATGTTCATGTATTTTTCAAAAGAACATACATCTATCATATTTAAAACAACTTCGTTATATCGTTTAACAATAACAGTAGCTTTTATTTTACTTGGTCCTGTCCAAATGTAGTCAATTGTTGATTAATTTGTATCATGGTGTCTATTCTTGGTGTTGGTAGGGATACAAAAAAATAGTAAGTAAAGGTAGAAGTAGTGATTTGCCAATAGTTATCGTTTCCAGCGGTGGAATATATCTACGATTCCAATGACATACAAATCTTATAATACTTTCGATTTGTTTTTGGAATTTTCATTACCATGTTTTCTTAATTAATGTCAAATACTATCTCAAGAACTTTAAAAGTAATTTCTCCACATGTTAATTTGTTTTTAGTTTTATTTATCTAGTACTATACTTCATAACGTACAATTAAGGGATGATTCGGATTCATCAATGAGTAGAGATATATCATCAGCAAATTGAGAAAAGGTATATTCTATGTCTTTGATTTTTTACCCTTTAATTTCTTTGCTTTCCCTTATTTCAATAGCAAGAATTTCTGCACATGTAATACAAAATATAAGCGCTAGTTGGGTCACCTTGCCGACAACCCCTCTCTATAAAGAACGTGTTTGACATGAATCCATTTATTTGAATGGAGGCACAGTATTATGCAATAACATTGATATCCATCGAAACATGGGTCCAAAATAATATTTAAAAAAAAACTAAAAGTTGTTCCTATAAACTGGAAAGTTAAAGAATCGAATGCGTTTTCGAAATCGATTGTCAGAAGTAATCCAGGTAAATTATTATATTCAGCATATTTTAAGATATTCAAAAGTAATCAAGGGTTTTACCAATAAATCTGCTTTAAATGAAACCAGTTTGATCCTGGAGATTCAAATATCAAGTTATGTTTTTAATCTATTTGCAACCTGAAGGTAATTTGTAAACAAAATTTAATTATGTAAATGGTCTTAGATTTTTCAGATACCCCATCGGCGTGTTGTTTTTTTGGAATGCATTTTATAATTCCATGATTCCATGATTTTGTGTTATTGACAAGGAGTTTGGAATAAAAGCATAATATGCATGGGGTAGATCGTATGCAAGTAACTGTTGTGGCGTAAGTGAGAAAAATATTAACTATTGTTCAAAATGGCGGCTTACGGCTGATATTTCGTTTTTTTTGCATGAACTTTTGAAAGGTTTGTACAGTTACCATACTTATTCGACATTATCCTTACGCGCAAGATGTAATACCGATAGCCATTTAACATCGGTATAAATCCTGTAGCTGCATTATCAATATTAAAATATTAAATAGGGGCAGGGTGGGACAGTACTAATGGTTAAGATTTTGAATTATATTTTAGGTTTCCTAGCTATTTAATTAAATCATCATAAACATTAAGTGAACAATAAACAGGCAGGCTATTTTCAATAACTGATACCTTTAACTTTAACTTCCTGCATGGAAGTAAATTCAAATACTAGTACCAGGACACAAGTGTTAAGAATGGAGACGCACACAAGAAGCAGGTCCCTGAGTCATCGTTTGCGTATGCATTGTCGTCTGCATCGAGCAAAGGTTTTTTATTTTAACTTGTAAATCACAAAGTATTCAATATATTCCAAATTTTACTTCATTTTTAATTTATGTAAAGACCAAGATTTTGATTGCTTAAGTGGATATAATTATGTCACTGTGTTTTTTAAATATAGAAAAAACGCGTCCCGATGAAAAACTCAACAACTAAATCAGATATTGTTATTGAAATTCATACTTAAAAGCCTTGTATCAAAGCACTGTATGCGAGTGCTTATGCGTTGGTGTGATCAAAATCAAATCAATCGTTACTAAAACTGGAAATACGTTGTCCGAAAATGAAATGACATGTGATATTATAAGAAAGCCTAATACACATATATATATATATNGAGAATGAGCTGCACTTGGGCAAGGCATCGACGTATTCGTGTAAACTGTGTGCGGAGCCATGCCAGTCAAGATACGCGTTTCAACAATATATAAGTACACATTCTAATGAAACAGATATTCATCTGTGAAATATGCTCGAAGTAACATGGTGTTTTATACTAGGAGTCGGCATTCTGGAAATGAGTGTTTTATTTTTGTATACTTGAAGTTGTTTGTTTTTATTTACCAGTATGAATATACCAATTATATGTGATTTTGTTATTTGTCTGTGATAATAACACATTAATAATCAAAAAAAGTACGTATACATTATGTTTGGATGTCGGCATATATATTCATTTTAAATATAATTGAAAAAAAGGAGTTTTTTTTTTAATTTATGCAATGGTTTTATATAGTATGGTTTTTGGTTGATAAAGCATATTTTTATGGAATTAATAGTGTTAGTTAAGTTTCATATTAGTGACATGAACTATAAGTTAATTATGTAATATACTTTTCAAGTCGTTTAAAATTTGCATGGAATCCGAGTGTGAATACATTTAATTGTGATACATATCCCTCAAAAGCGTTGTGATACTCATTCCAAATAGTATTGTGCTTTTATGTTTCGTTATTATTTTTAATACATAAATACCGTGTGTGTTAACATGTTTATAGGCAATTTACATTAATTTGAATATATTTTATAATCATTATTAGTTGTTAATAAATATAACAATAAATCTAGTACATTTTATGATGTCTTATGAGTATAGAATGGCTAATGTGTAGTATATTTTACAGATTTATGCATTCATGTAAAACACAAATGTGAAAAATTTTACGCAGCAATGCAACTCACACAGAAAACTTCAAAGTTTATAGTTCGCTGTAGTTGTCTCGCGGATTTAAGCCGCAAAACGGATAAAACTATTTTTTACTGTGCCCCACGAGTATTAAATACTTACTTTTTATCTCATACTGATCAATTCTATGAGACCACCTACATAAAAAGCACTACCTCGTTAACTGAGGTTATTTGTCTCTTATGTACATAAGCTGACAAAAACCTTTTCTATGATTTCCGGGAAACGAATATTGTTTCCACATACATTTAAAGGGACTATGACATCTAAAGTGTATTCATAGATATAACAAAGTATGGAATAAAACATAAAAATACGCCTTTACTTAGACATATCTTATCAAATATAACACAATACAAAATGATGAATTTTAAATTTAATAACAGTTGGAAATCCGATGGTACCGGTAGGATAATGTCAGACTCCTCGGGGTCGTAGTAACCCAGGGCTCTGTGGGGATGCTTAACTCTTCATTCATGGGTACATCCTGGCATATATCTAATAAACTGTCCTCCAAGTAATCGTTTTCCGGTCCAGAAGAACTCCTTTATTTCTTCGGAATACCGCATGGCAGAGGTATTCGAACCTGAGTCGTTCAATGGTAATATCTATATCTTGATTTTCGAATTCCACAAAACACGTGGTGGTATTCATTATTTTCATGTTTGCCGAATTGTAATTTCTTTTTTTTTTTTTGGCACATAAGTTACAGATTGTCCTTGCGGTGATGTTTGTTCATTTGTTGTCTGCGACAAAGGGGAGTTTAGAAAAATAAACAGCTTGGTGTTTTGGTGACAGGAAACGATTCCGCTTTGAAGTTTTCGGTGTATAGTTAACTTTGTTTGCATACAGAACTGATGTTTTAAACAAGCATAGTCGTTTGGCTGCAGGTGATTTAATAGGCGTTTTGTTCGATCAGATTGTACAACAAAACACCATTATATTTAGACCTTTTTATACAGGCTTAGTCGACTCTTGATTTTGTACCGTATCCTTCTTTAAAAACGTCCCCTGAAATGTCAATTGGTAAAGTATTAAGATGTGTTTCCGGTTACACGACGTGCGAAAAAAATGCTTCGACTTATGAAAACTTTCTTGAGGTGATTTGTATACATTTGCTTTGATACCGTCACTTTGACAAATGTCTTATCATATACCTTTTTCACAATTGTGTGTTTTATCTCAAAGTTAACAATGCCCTTTATTAAATAATGTATATATCGACTGCCTATCGTACCCTTTAAATACCAAAAACAAGCAATGTTTTTCGCCTTAATAACAGTTAAACAGCGCAAATAAAAACATCTTGGTAAATCCTTTTAATATGGTTATAAAAAAGAAATAAAATAATATTCTAAAAAGACATTTAAATCTATTTCAGAAACAGGGAGGATATACATGCTTTCTTCCCAGTCAAGATTTTATCAATTATGTATTCATGTTTATAGTAATATAATAGATAAATTTTGAGGTCAATTTAAACCTATTTTTATGTGTAACTACTAGTATATGAGAAAGTGGAATTTGAATTGTTTAAACTAAAAGTTTGAGATATGGGATGGTAACTGCACAAACACATCTTAATACAAATACATTAATGCCTTGCATATGTTTCAATATATAGAATTTATATCCACTTTTCATTCGGCCCCTTGAGCAATTCAATGATTAAGGGCTATTGTATGGCTAATCTAAGTATTCCAAGTATACTGACAATACATTGTCCTTATTTCAGGACTAGCCTGATCTCATGTACACAAGTGTGCTTTTTGCACAAACAACAGTTACGGAAAGTGGGGTTACTGTGCTCAACAGTTATGAAAATGGGGGCTAATTTTCGAAGTTTGATGCATATAGTGCGATTGCCTTTTGAAAGCATCCTGTTGTTCAGGCAAGGGACAATATGATGGTTCTTGAGTCCACCTTTCCATGAAAACTGCTGAGAAAACCTTATATATGACCTAAAAATACACATACAATGAGCCGTGTCAATTGTAAACAATCAGGCACTTGCGTATTAAGTCTTCAATAACTTTTTTAATATTGATAATGCAGCTACAGGATTTATACCGAGGTTGAATGGCTATCGGTATCACATCTTGCGCGTAAGGATAATGTCGAATAAGTATGGTAACTGTACAAACCTTTCAAAAGTTCAGGCGAAAAAATCGAAATTTCAGCCGTTGGCCGCCATTTTGAACAATACTTAGTATTTTTCTCACTTACGCCACAACAGTTACTTGCGTACGATCTACCCCCTGATATATACTTCTTACTATGACATTACTTAACTTCTTCCAAAATACTTTTAAGAATTCTGCTGTTAATCCGTCAGAACCTGAACTTGTGTCATGTTTCATATTTTTAAGCGTTCTTGATACTTCTACAATAGTAAGCTGTCATTCAATTAATCAGATTGAACTTTAGTTATTTGTGATATCTTAACATTGGTAAGACTGCTTTTATGTCATAATCAATGGTATTGCTATAGATATGCATAAGGTTTTATAGAATGACACATCTTCGTTTAATATATCATTTCCCCTCTGCAACGTACTACCTTTTTTCTAATTCAATATCAATACATATACTTGTTAACATAATTTGACTCAAGCAATGACAAGTATTAAAAAGGTTTTCCCTATCTTCCATCCAATTAGCTCTGGGAAAGAGACCCTTTAAACTTATTTTTCCTTACATTTTCCAATTGATTTTGAAGGTAAAGAAATTGGTCTGAATTAATTTCAGTAAGTGATTGTATAAGTATATCAATTTCTTTAATTAATTTAGAGTCATGTTTGTTTTATCAGTTTACCTTTATATAATGAGTATAAAAATAGTTGTTTATCTAATTTCTATGAGTAATGTATAACTGTTCATATGTAACAAACTGTATGTTGTTGTCGTCAATGTGTTCTATTTGGAGGTGGTAATACAATAGTGTTGTTTAACATTCTCTATCAAAGCATTAATGTAGTTTAGAAAGTCAATATCATGTTACAATGAATTGTTAAATTTCCAGAGCCCATGTACATGTCTTTTATCCTCAAAACTTCTCCCGAGGTCAATAATGGAATGATCTGGTGTATATGAATCAATAGTGGATTTTCTAATTTTATATGACAATCTGTTAGAAGTAAGGGATACTTGAGCCGGCATAGATGCCATTTTCGGTGAATAAGGACTCAATCTCACATTGAAGATTGTATTCGTTGTAATACCATTGACTCATAAGCAGGCTTGAAGGCACCACACGTGTCAAATTTTACGAGCTCATTTTGCCTTCCAGACGATGACAGAACAAGACAGAAATTACAGTGTACCAGTTTAAACAATACCCGCATTTCTGCTAATTGCTACAGGGTTCGATCACACGCATTGAATACACGGGTTAATAACACGTGTTTGCGTACATGTATGCGTTTTTAACAAGGTCACTTCTTAGTGCCAGCGACTTATTAATGTTTGCAGTTCAACATAGAAACATGATTAGTGGCGAATACCATATCTCTTGACTTGAATGTGCTTGGTTCGTGTATTCTGATAACTTAACATGAAAACAATGCTCAAAGTTATTTAGAAGACAATTGTATTGTAATAATTTAATCTATCTACAAATAAACACTGTTTTAACAATATAATATAAACAATTTCCTTGCGTGAATTAGTTACCTAAACCGGTATCGTTGGCAAACACTTTGTCCCGGATCCGAAGCTATTTTTTCGACCCTCGATACCGATTCGTTTTCGGGTACCCGTTTGAGCCCTAATATATGACATCAACATAGAAGGAGAGGAGGGGCAGGGTGGGACAGTACTAACGGTTAAGATTTTGAATTATATTTTAGGTTTCCTAGCTATTTAATTAAATCATCATAAACATTAAATGAACAATAAACAGGCAGGCTATTTTCAATATCGTTTAACTGATTTGCTGCAAACATTGAGTTTAATGTACGGAACCTACTAACGGCTGTTAACGGGTTGATTCGTTAACGACTGTCGCCAGTCGTATTTTTTTTTCTTAAGAAAGTGTTCTACATTAGGACATGATAGTTAACAAACCATAAATGTACACGCCCATTTTATAGAACTTGTCAAAATTAATATATCCAGTTTTTTCAAAAGGCTTAACGGTCAATGGATACGTTTTCCTGACATAAATTATGAGTTTTCTTGCGTAGAAGTTCATGCATTCGTTCTTTTAAATGTAATCATAACTTCACCAACATCATTAGGAGGCCTGCATTTCCGATTGTATTCACCTCATTTGCTGACAGCTATGTTTTTAATCGACGGGATCTATAGTTCGTCTGTTTATGTGCTGTTTGGTAATCGACTGAATACTGTTTCGACGCTTTAACTATATGATTTTTTTTTCATTTTGGACGATAGATTTCTCTATTTGGGCACTATGGTCAATCAACTATAACATGTAACCTTCCAATTAATAGAATTGGTCAAGCGGTGTTTAAATTTAAACAGGTTTATCGGTCAATAAAAATCTCTTTCTGATCAATCCATATATAATGGAAAAACAAACAATTCAAAGTGTTCATAATACTTAAGGATGATACACTGATTGGCGAAATGACGTGCCACCAAATGGCAGCTGCCCTCGTGCAAAATTAGCATTTAGCCTCGTTCTGGCAAAATAGACTCCATGCATGTGCGTCAAGTGTCGTCGCAGATTGTGCAGTCCGTTTAGAAGAGACTTGCTTTAAACGAAAAATAAAATAAAAGCGGAAAAGTGTGGTTCTTGATTAGCATTTACGTGTCCTGTCTGTTTCCTATAAGTATTCTTGGTACCAGGCTTAGAAGCTATGGGTTAGCCCATCAGAAAAGATTGAGGGTAAAACTGTAGAAAGACTCAAAGTAATTATTTGGACTTGAACGGGACACTTAGAGGCCTAGTTTAAACCATATGTTTTAACCCTTCCCAGTCCGTATAACGTACACTATACCCATGTGTATTTCACGAACGCTGTGGACCTGTTGCAGATAAAAATATTGAAGCGTGGGTCAAAATACTGAGTGAAATACCAGATGGTGTTTCCAGATATTCCTTCAAATAGGCGTTTATAACCTTCATTCTATTAATATTAGTCCAAGTAATTTGAACGTGAAATACCAAGACATGGACATAAACCTTTCTTAAAATATCGGACATTATGTACATTTTATCCTCTAGTATGGGACATGCATTGTTTTGTGTCTTTGCAAAATGGAACAAACAACAAAAACAATAACAACAACCAAATCGGCTACTATTGTTATATCTTATCGACATATTAACACATATATGACATCAAAGTGTCATAATAATGTTTAAGGGTCTAATTGGCTTGGCGAACTTGTTTTGCGTTTCAATACACTTATTTAACTTGTGTTTGTCAAATATACGATACATCCTGCTAGGAGCATAATTTGGTCCTGCATGGAAGTAAATTCAAATACTAGTACCAGGACACAAGTGTTAAGATGGAGACGCACACAAGAAGCAGGTCCCTGAGTTATCGTTTGCGTATGCATTGTCGTCTGCATCGAGCAAAGTTTTTTTTATTTTAACTTGTAAATCACAAAGTATTCCATATATTCCAAATTTTACTTCATTTTTAACTTATATGAAGACCAAGATTTTGATTGCTTAAGTGGATATACTTATGTCACTGTGTTTTTTAAATATAGAAGAAAGCGTCCTGATGAAAAACTCAACAACTAAATCAGATATTGTTATTGAAATTCATACTTAAAAGCCTTGTATCAAAGCACTGTATGCGAGTGCTTATGCGTTGGTGTGATCAAAATCAAATCAATCGTTACTAAAACTGGAAATACGTTGTCCGAAAATGAAATGACATGTGATATTTTAAGAAAGCCTAATAC
>VMBQ01000188.1:333989-345218 GCA_007657795.1 Dreissena rostriformis
TGTGTGTGTGTGCGTGTTATAGCGAGACGTTTTATTATGTTGGGTAAAACTCACGTTTACTTAAACAAAACCAATAAGATTCCGCTTAAGTACCCATTAACTTATTGAAATATGGTAATGCAACCATACATATGAGTACCTGATGTCAAGTCAGCATCTTTCCAATATACTTTACAGATCATTTCAAAAGCGTAACTTAAATTATGTAGAAAACACATTGCGCATCATCTTAAATACACGAGAAGAAAGTATAACAAGGCCTCCGTCCATCTAAAATACAGACAACAATCACATCTTTCAAGCAAATTACTCTGATGTGGAATCAACAATATTCTCCTGTTCTAAGATAATGTGTTACTAAATTGACCATTGCTCTAATCTTGAATCAACATTATTATCTTGTTCTAAGATAATGTGTACCTAAATAGACATTTGCTCTGACCGTGAATCAACAATAGTCTCCTTTTCTAAGATAATGTGTAACTGTATAGACTATTGCTCTGATCTTAAATCAACAATATGCCCCCTTTCTAAAATAATATGTAACTATATAGACCATTGATCTGATCTGGAATCAACAATATTCTCATTTGCTCTGCTCTCGAATGACCATGTTAAATTGTTACAATATGCCATGTATATGCTAGTGCTTCCATGTTCTATGGTCACATTTCTTTTTCTTTTTTTCAAATAGTTTTTATCTTGTTTACAAATATTAACATAAATGACGCAAACAAAATCTTGCAAAACGTGACTTGAAATAACTTCAAATGCATGCACGTACTTAAACGACATTGTAAAAAAAAATTTAAACATTAATAGAGTCTCAATTGATATTTCATTGAATGTGCAGTTTCGAACATTTGAAGTAACGCCTATTTTATATATTGAACCATTTCTTCAAACACATTTGATAGTATACAACTCTATTCGAACGTAAAATTCTTTAATAGCCAACTTTGTACTTTCAAACATATCTTCCATCTCATTAAATTTCAATCCTTAATCGTTTTAAACTGCAATATTAATGTTTGGGCAATTAAGTCCTTTCCTGAAAACAAAATGGCAACGCTATTTACGAATCATTTACTTTGTTCAGTTCGTTGCAATGTAGAGATATAGCAACACATTTTTATACTATAAACTATAAACACTTACTGTTCACTATGATGTGAGCACAACGCATATACTATAAGCAGATAATACAGATAATATGTGTATGAATAATCAATAAAACACAAGTGCTACGGAAACCTTGAAAAGTGTTAATTTTATATTATATATTGTGCAAATCGCACATGCTGGATCATTTCTTCCAAACAGTGGATTTAGTAGTTACATTGTTTATAAACCCAACATTTGATCAAGAAAGTCCATGATTTTGTATCCGTCATTAATCATTCGAGGTCAAGACTTCGAATCACACTGTGGGAGCATTCTTAAGATCTCCCCTAAAGATACCAAGTACTTTTGCTACCGAGGAAACGGAATCGAAAGCGTATCGATAGGCCGTCAATGCAATTGAGATTGAATAAATAGGTTTAAACTAAAGAAAACTAAAAACGTCCACCGATAAAATTGTACTTATAAAGACGCTCAATGAACTAAGCTCCTTGACCATAAACATCGTTCAAATTAAACTGAAATGGATAGATAGATAATGGAAATAGCAATACACTAATGTCAATAATGCTAAATTCTAAGCTTAATGAAGATCATTACCGATATACCACGAAACTACTTGGCTCAGCACTATTAAGCTGTGGACAATCCTAGCAATTACCTGTTTCAAGCGCGTGTGTGGCCCTCATGGCTGCTAATTGGTTGAAATGCGGGTCCACGTAATAAATACATCACGTGTCAGGCAAGAACATATTTTGAGAAAGGTTGTCTGGGTTCAATGTTTTGTTTACAATTAAGATGAGGACACGATGTGTCGTCTAACTGATCATGTGAAAGACCGGTCTTGAATTTGTAAGCCAGGAATTGGTGAGTTTTTGACATTCTGAATATTGAGTTTTATATTTTTGTGCTAAGAAGAGACCTTCATAAGACAAAAAATAAAGTCATAATTTGGAATGTGCTTTGTTACAGTAATAGTGGGTCTTACGAAATACGCCTTATTAGCCATTGCATATAGCGTTTTATCTTTTATTTTTGTAAATAAAAAAGGGACTTTTTTATAATTCCGAATTTCTTTCAGATAGAAAAGAATCGTTTTAAAGGACTTGTACACAGAATTTCGAAATATACAGTTTTCTATTGCTATGCGCTTGCGTTGACTGCAATTTGTGAACCAAATACGTCAACAGACGCTGAAAAATTGAAAATACTCATCAATAAAGGTTTTTGTGTGACTTACAAACGATATAAAGGCAAAAATCATGTTAATGTTTGATAAAAAATATATCGGGTTATTGTGAATTATAATATTGACATATTCTTTTTGATCAACAAAACGATTGTGACTGTAAAATGGCTTTTTCCGGAACAAACGGCATCATGTGCAAATGTTCTATTAAGTGATGTTAGGCGATCTCTATAACCACGAATCAAAAAGGACCCACGACTCAATAAAGCAACCATATAACTTTCATTTTTGCGTTTGAAATGTCTTACTAGCATGTGTTTTCTTAATAAATTTGTAAAACATGTTTATTCACCGGTATTAAAGAAAACAATTTCTAGTTCAAATTTTGGGTTTGTAAACAACGTCACTAATTAATTTAACCTTGTTTGGATTAAGCATGGGTGACTTAAATACAATATAATATATAAGAAATACTTTTCAAAATTTCCATAGCACTTGTGTTTTTATTGATTAATAATATACATTCATTATCTGTATTATCTGGTAAAAGTATACGCGTTTAGTTCACATCATACTTGAACAGTAAGTGTTTTTACTTTCTAGTTTAAATATTTGTGGTAATATCTCTACATGGCAACAAACTGAACGTAGTAAATGATTCGTAAATAGCATTGCCATTTCGATTTAAGGAAATGCCTTAATTGCCCACACATTAATATTACAGTTTAAAACGATTAAGGATTGATATTTAATGAGATGGAAGATATGTTTGAAATTACAAAGCTGCCTATTAAAGCATTTAACGTACGAATAGCGTTGTATACTTTCAAAAGTGTTTGAAGAAATTGTTTAACATATAAAATAGGCGTTACTTCAAAAAGTCTGAATGAAATATCAATTGAGACTCTATTAATGTTTGAATTAATTTGTACAATGTCGTTTAAGTGAGTGCATGCATTTAAAGTCCGTCCAAGTAACGTTCAGCAAGATTGTGTTTGCGTCATTTACTTTTATATTTGTTAACAAGGTGAAATTTGTTTGAAACTTAAAATATGTCCATAGAATATGAATGCTCAACCATATGCAGCGTTATCTGTTATTTCAAATGGTCTATAGAGTAACTGATTATTTTTAGAAAATAGTGTTGATTCAAGATCAGAACAAAGGTTAACATTCTTGATTCAAGATCAGAGTAAAGGTTAATATTGTTGATTCAAGATCAGAGCAAATAAGAATACACATGTAGTATTGATTCAAGATCAACTCAAATAGAATATTGCTTGTTCAAGATCAGAGCAAATTATAATATTGTTTATTCAAGATCAGAGCAAATTCTAATACTGTTGATTAAAGATCAGAGCAAAGGAGAATATTGTTGATTCAAGATCAGAGCAAATTAGAATATTGTTGATTCAAGATCGGAGCAAAGGAGAATATTGTTGATTCAAGATCAGAGCAAAGAGAAAATTGTTGATTTAAGATCAGAGCAAAGAGAAAACTGTTGATTCAAGATCAGAGTAAAGGAGAATATTGTTAATTCACGATCAGAGCAAAGGATAATATTGTTTATTAAAGATCAGAGCAAAGGAGAATATTGTTGATTAAAGATCAGATCAAAGAGAAAATTGTTGATTCAAGATCAGAGTAAAGGAGAATATTGTTGAGTCAAGATCAAAGTAAAAAAGAATATTGTTGATTCCAGATCAGAGTAAAGGAGAATATTGTTGATTAAAGATCAGAGCAAAGAGAAAATTGTTGATTCAAGATCAGTGTAAAGGAGAATATTGTTGATTCAAGATCAGAGCAAATAAGAAAAGTGTTGATTCAAGATCAGAGAAAATTAGAATAGTGTTGATTCAAAATAAGAACAAAGGGAATATTGTTGATTCAAGATCAAATCAAAGAGAATATTGCTAGTTTAAGATCAGAGCAAATTAGAATATTGTTTATTCAAGATCAGAGCAAAGGAGAATTTTGTTGATTAAAGATCGGAGCAAATGAAAATATTGTTGCTTTCAGATCATAGCAAATAAGAATATTGTTAATTTAAGATCAGAACAAAGCAGAATATTGTTGATTGAAGATCATAATAAAGAGGAATACTGTTGCTTTAAGATCAGAGTGAAGGAGAGTATTATTGATTTATGATCAGAACAAAGGAGAATATTGTTGATTTAAGATGAAAGCAAAGGATAATATTGTTTCTTCAAGATCAGAGCAAAGGAGAATATTATTGATTCAAGATCAGAGTTAAGGAGAATATTGTTGATTTGAGATGAAAGCAAAGGATAATATTGTTTATTCAAGATCAGAGCAAAGGAGAATATTGTTGATTTAAGATCAGAGTAAAGGAGAATATTTTTGATTCAACATCAGAGTAAAGGAGAATGTTATTGATTCAAGATCAGAGTAAAGGAGAATAGTATTGATTCAAGATATAGCAAAGGAGAATATTTTTTATTTAAGATGAAAGCAAAAAAGAATATTGTTGATTCAAGATCAGAGCAAATGATGATATTGTTTATTCAAGATCAGAGCAAAGGAGAATATTGTTTATTCAAGATCAGAGTAAAGGAGAATATTATTGATTCATGATCAGAGCAAAGCTAAGGAGAATAGTGTTTATTCAAGATTACAACAAAGGAGAATAGTGTGATTTAAGATCATCAAAGTAAAAAAGAATATTATTGATTCAAGATCAGAGTAAAGGAGAATGTTATTGAATCAATATAAAGAAGTGAATCTCCAGAGGCTGCAGCAGTATTGCATTTCTATCATACACACCTTCGTGGTCCTTTATTTATGGCAAGAAATCAATTGCCAAAGCGGTACAGTACGGAACAAAACGAAACAACATATACACATAGTAGAAAAAAGCTGGTGTCACCGCCTTGGAACGGTATATGCTAAGCACTGGGGGTTTTAACCGATTGAAGGGCGCTCAAACTCACACTTGCAAGATCAGAGTTAAGGTGAATAGAAATGATTCAAGATCAGAGCAGAGGAGAATATTGTTGATTCAAGATCAGAGCAAAGGAAAATATTGTTGATTCAAGATAAGAGTAAATTAGAATTTTGTTGATTCAAGATCAGAGCAAAGGATAATATTGTTTATTCAAGATAAGAGCTAATAAGAATATTATTGATTCCAAATTTTATTGACCGAACAGGCTAATCTGAGACGACAATTTAAGCACATGCATTAGGCCCAGTTTTCCAAAAACGCGACTAATGTAATACATGTATTACTAAAGGAAGATAATTTAGATCAATGAAACGGTCAATACATAAGTCCATTGTTGACAGTGTTCAGTTTATAAATAGACGTTTTCAGTTAAGAGCTGCTTAAGATTGGTGTCTTTTTAATCATTTTCCTGTCAATTAAGACACAAATGATCACTGTTGTGAAACCGGAAGTGGTACTTGTCCTATGATTGCTCATTGGCCATATCGGCTACCGAAATGTCGCGTGCTCTTTCGAAACGCAAGTGCTACAATTACGAATGACGTGAAGTTAATTGTTGTTGAGTGCGTTGAAATATCACGGCTTACTTGTTTTTTTAACTCTCGTTGGAGTGCGGTACTTAAATGGAAACAATAATTACAGATGCAACGATATGATAACTCATGTGTTCAAATGTGCGGAGTCAGAAAACAGCACTTTTGACAAGGATATCCAATAAAACGTCAAAAAACAAACCCCTAAGCTGGAAAACAAAAACAACGTGCATCCTTAAAATGAGAACAATTGAATGTCGTCATTTCCTTTAGTAAAACTACGAGGATGCACTTTTGCTATTACCGTCTTGTATTTGCAAATGCTGATGTCTGTTTTTTTTATTATTATACTGTTTAGTATGCCTTATGCAATACATCAACTAAACATCTACAGATGTCATTGACCAAAAGTTTGAAAACAGCCGTAATCACTAAAAAAAAACTTAATACTATGTAAAGTTATAAATTGGGATTGTACTTAGCGACCATCTTCCCGGCAGAAATACAATCTTTCCCGTAAAGTTGACATAAATTCATTGAATATAGTTCTCCAACAGAAAATCTAACTATAATAACTTGGAATTAGCTCAAATGGTAGAGCGCTCGTTTTTAGAGGTAACGAGATCGATACCCGTATTCTCCATACTTTTTGCGTGGCTGTCTGCTAAGTGCAGTGGTTGATACACGCGCTTCTCACGTAGGCGACCCAGGTTCAATCCCCGTTCCCCGAAGCACGTGTGGGCTTGAGCACGTCACCATTCCGGACAGGTGGGGTTTCCTCCTCAATATAAAGATGTACCGGTAGTTTTGTTCTGCCTCAGTGTTGTTTTGCAATAATCATACATCGTGCATAAATTTGTGACATAAGTTCCGATGTCATGCATAATTTCGTTCCTAAAATACCACTAAATAAACGATTAATAATTTAAATATTGCGCGATAAAAATATTTACCTATTAAGTTAACTTTCAGAAATGACAAGACAGATAGTTTTTATCCCATTCCGATCATTTCTAAATATATCGTTCCAGTTGATTTAGGCGTTAAAAACTGTCTCATTTTCTGCCAGTCCGATTGGAATCCCGAGCGACCCGATCTTAAGGAGAGAAAATGACTGAAATGTTTGCCTTTTTGGGCCTGTCATCCATCCCCGAAGCACGTGTAAATACCGCTCCGGCAGTCATTTAACGCGAGAAATACCGTGAACTGCGCGAAAGTCAAGTGAATATTTTAATTTAAGACCACTTCAGCGATCCGGCGTGTTGACGTATTGCGCAGATAAGCGTCAAGTATCGTTTAGCCTAGATTCGGGAGCGATTGGATGGGTTTTAGAAGGGTTTTAGCCGGGTTTTAGTGGAGAATCCATAGCGATTTTAACGATTACCCGCTGGTGTTGCTTTCAAATTCTCCGATACGTAATCCCGCTTGACGATTGTTTCGGAGGTGTCACCGGGATAAGATTAGCTAAAATTTGACAAACATGAATCATAAATCAAAATACCGCTTTGGTAGATAAATCGTCTATGCGAGTCTTGTCAATTGTGGGCAATTAGTTGCTGATTAATTGGTGAAAAATGTTAGACTTTTCTTCCAAATGCCTACAGATGGAGATTTTAGTTTTGAATTACCTCGACATCTGTGAAGTGACACTCTTATAGGCTAATATGTCAGAACTTTCTTTTGCCAATTGTTTGAATAACAATTTATCACTTTTGTGAGCAAGGAGCCATTTCTTAACCAAAAACCGCTTTCAATGTGTGAATCCCGGCTCGATCCCCACGATTCCTAATATTTCCACCAAAGACAAAAGTATTGGTTCGTTCCAGGAAACGGCCTCAAGAGTGTCTAAATAAGCCGTAAATAAGATTTTCAATGCAACCCAGATAAAAAAAATATGATTAAACTTTTAATTGTTTTTATTCCTATTCTTATTCTTATACGTATTAGTATTAGTATAAGTATAAGTATAAGTATAAGTATTAGTATTAGTATTAGTATTAGTATCATTATTAGTATTAGTATTAGTATTAGTATATTAATAATAATAATTATTATTATTATTATAATTATTATTAGTATTATTACTATTATTATTATTATTATTATGATTATTATTATTATTATTATTATTATTATTATTATTATTATTATTATTATTATTATTATTATTATTATTTTTATTATAATAATAATTATCATACGCCGTTTAGACGGGATAGACGTAACGATCCCCATGGAGGAATTCTAGTATACATAAAATCTGATCTCTTTGCCTTTGAGCGACCTGACCTACAAATAGACGATTTAGAATGTCTATGGCTTGAATTACGTATCAAGGGAAGGCGTCTTTTATTTGGATCTTTCTATAGACCACCTAACTCCCGTCCTTATATACTAGAATGCATCAACGATTCGATCTCACTAGCCGTTGACACCGGTATTGAAAACATTGTTATCACAGGTGATTTCAACCTCGACATGAATAAACCACAGTGTAGGATCAAAATAGATTCCCTTCTTTTACAGTACAATCTCACACAGATTATTAACGAATCTACTCATTTCACTGAAACCTCGAATTCTCTTCTTGACCTTTTTATGTTAACATCTTCATTGACAGTGATAAAAAGTGGCGTCGGAGAACCTTTTCTTAACCAACAAGTTCGGTTTCATTGTCCAGTCTACTGCGTCATAAACTTCAACAGAAAAGTTGGGTCAAATTTTAAACGTAAAATATGGAAATACAAAGATGGGGACTACACTAATCTAAGACAACTTGTGCAGAACTTTGATTGGAATAATTGCTGCGATAATAACATTGACATATATACCTCAAATTTCACACGTCAACTTATCAGTTTCTTCGAAGCTACTATTCCATCCAAAATAGTTACAATAAGAACAGCTGATCCTCCATGGCTACATAATAATATTCGAAAAGAAATCCGACGCCGCAAAAGAGCATACAAAAAAGCCAAGGCTACCAATTTAGACCGTCACTGGTTCATCTATCGCCAACAACGTAATATTGTAAATTATCTTGTAAAATCAGCAAAAAAAGTTCACTTTGATAATCTTGCTAATCAAATACGTGAAAATCAACACTCCTCATCCGACTTCTGGAAAATAATTAAAAAATTCACAAATAAAAACACCTCCCATAACGAGTTGCCTCCCTTAAATTACAATGGTACCATATATGAGTCACCCCTTGATAAAGCGAATATCTTAAATTCCTTCTTTCAATCTCAATCTACTTTACCTATACCCAGTACTCATATGCACAACTTACATTCCCAAGAGTCAGATGGCCCCGTCTTACAAGATCTCATCATTTCCCGTCAAGATGTCTTAGATTCCATAAAAGTAATGAAAACGGGAAAGGCATCAGGTCCGGACCAAATAAATAGTCAAGTCCTAAAGCAAATTGCATCTGAGATTGCAGGTCCATTACAAAATCTTTTCAATTGTTCCATCAGTTCTGGTAGGGTCCCACGGAGCTGGAAAGAAGCAATTGTTTGTGCAATTCACAAAAAGTCTGATCCTCAGGATGTTGGAAATTATAGACCGATCTCCCTTTTAAGCGTTTTAAGTAAATGTCTGGAGAGAATTCTCCACAAATATATTTTTAACCATCTAAGGGCTACCGATTTTATAACCCCATTTCAATCAGGTTTCATACCAAAAGATTCCACTGTCAACCAATTAATCTCAGTATATCACTCTTTTATTAAAGCCCTTGACGAAGGTAAAGAGGTTAGAGCCGTATTTTGTGACATTTCTAAGGCATTCGATAGAGTATGGCATGAAGGACTTATTCACAAGCTCCGACTAAGTGGTATCTCGGGCAATCTTCTATCTTGGTTAAAAGACTACCTACATGAGAGGACCCAGTGTGTTGTAATCTCCGGCTGTCAATCTGACCCATTACCGATAAATGCTGGTGTTCCTCAAGGGTCTATCTTAGGGCCCCTCCTCTTTCTAATATACATTAACGACATTGTACGAGATATTCACTGTCCTATTCGCCTATTTGCAGACGATACTGCTCTATATATAATCGTCGACAACCCGATTGATGCAGCTTATCATCTTAATTCTGATCTTGCAACAATCCATTCCTGGGCTGATAAATGGTTGGTTACGTTCAATCCATCAAAAACCGAATCCTTAGTAATATCTAGAAAGGTCAACCGCCCAATCCATCCCCCTCTTTTTCTCAACGACTGCCAAATCACTGAGGTTTCGTCTCATAAACATCTCGGCTTAAATTTGTCTGATTCATGTTCCTGGCATGACCACATTGAATCAATCAAGACGAAAGCATGGCAGAGAATCAATTTAATGCGAACGTTTAAGTTTACGCTCGACAGAAAGTCCCTTCTATTGATATACACAACATTCATCAGACCAATTCTCGAATATGCTGATGTAGTCTGGGACAACATTACTTCACATGATGAAATAGAACTTGAAAAGATTCAACAGGACGCAGCAAGAATAATTAGCGGGGGAACACGTTTAGCATCTTTGCAGAATCTATATAATGAAACGGCTCTCGAACCATTAAAAAATAGGAGAACAAAACATAAACTAACCAATTTCTATAAAATGTATAATTCAATATCACCCCCCTATTTGTGTTCACTGATCCCCTCTAGCGTTGGTGAAAGATCGGCTTATCAACTTCGTAATTCTAACAATATTCGCAGCATTCAATGTAAATCACAACTTTTTTCACGATCTTTCCTACCATCAACCATAAACTTATGGAACAATCTACCGGAATCGGTAAGATCAGCTCCTTCTCTCTCAGCTTTCAAAGCAAATCTAAACAAAGATAAAAAAGTTATTCCCCAGCATTACTACGATGGAGAGCGGCAGTCTAATGTTCTACATGCACGTTTACGAATGCACTGTAGCAGCTTAAATGAACATTTGTATGCGAAAAATATTGTACAAAGTCCATATTGTCAATGTGGTGAGATTGAAGATACATATCATTTTTTCTTTAATTGCCCCATTTATACCGTGAAAAGAGTTATCCTTTTCGACAATCTGTCCAGTTTCCAACCCATAACTTTGCAACTACTTCTTTTTGGTGTTAAAGACGGATCATACGAAGTAAATTCATTAATATTCAAACATGTTCAGTCTTTCATCCGAGATAGTCATAGATTCTAACTCTACTCCATTTCAGGAACAAACCATATTCTGCTAACGATGCCCCGTCCCGCAACTACTTCTTTTCCTACCGCAAATTCTCTTATTCTGAAACTCTACTCTTTCACTTCTTTCCCTTTCATTCTTAACATATTAGCTTTTTTGCTATCTACACTACTCTGCTATACTATTTGTATTACAACGTATACATTTTTTCATTTTTTTTCCCCCGTTTCTAAACGGTATTCAAATATCAT
>VMBQ01000188.1:345512-365114 GCA_007657795.1 Dreissena rostriformis
GTCGCCCCTCTGAGGCTACACACCACGTTAGTTGCAAAGTTGTTAACATTTCTTCCAATTATGAAACGGGTATATCTTCCATAATTCTTGACAACGTTGCACCTAAGCTATGTTATTAGCATTTTTTATGCAAGAGTAACTGAAATCCGGTAAACAATAGACCAGTTTATATGCATAATAATTGGATTTGTCACAATTATCGTTTATAGAAGTAATGATTTCAATTTAAATGTATCCTATCAGCTATTGATGCCACTTTCCGACTGCTAACTGGATTTGACCTTTCAATCAACAAAGGTCACCATCGACACTATCAGCCAATCGCTGTGAAGCTCCGCTGGTGGCGGATGTCAATCAAGCGTAAACGCGCGACATCTGCCAATCAGCTTTGTCGCTTTATTGAATGCTTTCTCGTTCTCGATACGCTTCGACCCACCGTCAAGTTTCTCGATTTCTATTCATCAAGTGATATGTTATTAAGCCGAGATGATCCGGCTATTTACTGAATTGATATGACAGACGAGTGTCTTCCTCAATTGCCGTCTTGTGGCGGGTGTTTCTCGTGAAATTTGACACAACCAACGGTTCTAAAGTCCGTGCAAATATTGCTGATTTAGGAAATTGTATAAACAATGCACTAATTTTATCAGGATCCTTGGAAGTCTTGTTTGAAATTCCAACTTGACTTGATACAGATTCCATAACGGCATCAGAGTCTTTGATATAAGCATAACATAAACATACAAAACAAAAGCCCCATTCGATTTATAATGTTGCAGCATTTTTTTTTAAATAATTAAATGTCATTTTGGTTGAAATAGTTGTGTTGAATATTAATCCAGTTTTAGAATATTCCATGAATTAAACAATTTTACCAAAAAAAGCTTACTTTCCTTCACGGAATCTTAACCGATTCAAATTGATTGCTCTCCTGCATTTGTTCTCATTTCACAAAGGTTTTTGTAGTGCTACCAAAATTGAGAGGACATTTGAACGAGGCTCAATTATTCAACATCCCCATCTACGGCTTGGCATTGACAGATAGCACAAATTTGCCCTAGACAGCTTCCTAACATTTATCCACTTCACGCATTTCATTTTCATTTTTACTGTTAAAAATCCCCTAGAGTATTTTTTTGATCGTGTTATCTTTAAATGAATGAATCGCGAGCTTGAGCGAATTAAGAAGATTGGGAAGCGATTGATGGAATGAACCGAAAGTAATTACTGACACAATATGAGGAATGCTGGAACCATCGCCGCTTGATTATACGCTACACCCTGGGAACTATCGCCGCTTGATTATACGCTACATGCTGGGAACCATCGCCGCTTGATTATACGCTACCCGCTTGGAACCATCGCCGCCGTATTATACGCTACACGCTGCTTCAATCTCAGTTGTCTACGCAGGGTTATAGTATATGACCATTCAACGAGGCTGATAACTAATCCTGTAAACAAGTATGCCTTACAGTGGCGATATGTGACACAAATTGCTTTAAATGCTGCTAAAAATGATTTTAATTTAATTCAAATGATTTTAATACGAAATTTTAAATACAAGATTGGGCTTGAATTCTGATGTTTTAATAGCTTGCACACATTACAGACATCCGCGTAGAAATATACCCTGTGTACGACTTAACAAATACAAACAAGTATTACTCGCTCATCCAAAATACGTTACCAATACTTCAAGTCCTATCTAGTCGAGGGTTAGTGGGGGTTTTGCATACAAAGTTTTTTATTTCCCGAATTGGTCGTTCTGTTTATTGCACAAGTTTATCTACTTAATAGTATGCTCTTACAAAACGTTAGAAGTAATAAAATGTAAATCTAGTTGTCTGTGCAATTAATCTCTAAATGGTTTGATGTCAATTAAATCGTTGACTCGATGTGATGAAACGGGAATAATTTCAAACGACTCAATTGAATGGATATAAAACAGCTATATTCGCTATATTGAGATCAAAACGTTGTCACGTCGTGCAAATGATTGCCACATTTAAAAGAACCGCGATTAGACTCTCGCTCGCTTTGAGGATACTTGCGAGGTAAAAGCCTCTCGAAGTACCAACTGAGTTATTGTCCGAGTTTAAAAGACGGTATTAACACGTGCACCCACCTTTAATTGCCCGCCATGAGTCCTCTAATATATTAAACGTTACATCGAAATGGGCCTGTCATCAATGATATGTATTTCGTAGCGTGGAAGGTGTCATGGTTATGTTTTGATGAAATCAACATTTGTGAAAATCCGTTTTTAAAATTATGATTTTCAATTATATGTGTGTGTCATAATATTAAACACGTTTAATATCGTTCGTTAACCTGTTAGTCATATTTCTTTTTAAAACGGCATCTCGAATAGACAATTTAAAACCAGCTAACCGACTTACTAAATGTCATTACAAACTTAAAATGTATGTAAACATTTCGTTCAAAACTCGGCAATCCAAATTTATGGTCCAAATTTGTACATACATAGGGACTTTTTGTGAATGTAATAACACTTTAAACTGCTATTATATTCCGTAAGCTGCAAATGTGTCAGACAAGGTGATGACGAGGATTTGCTCATTGTAATTTAAAATATTGCCTTCTCCTCATGGAATCGATTCTTAATATAAACATGATTGTTTCTTGAGTTTGTTAAGTAAAAAACCACATTCCTCCATTTGCAAATTGCCAATCCTCTTCAAAGAAAGCGTTCTTGACGTGAACACTGGCGCCATGATGATTTGTCACATGACCCGTTAAGCTTGTGTCCCACAATGCCTATTTTGCAGGGCAATCAACTTACATATATTTAGCTTTAAACGGATACAGTTTTCCACATTAGTTCATATTCTTAAAATGAAAGTTGAAAGTGTCGTCTTAGCCGTTGTGGACTGCATATGCTAATCTGAGACGACACTTTACGCGCATGCATTAAGCCCCGTTTTCTCAGAGCGAGGCTCAAATGTTAAACTACAATAACGATAACAAAACTCATCAGTGTTACCACCCTCCTTCAGACTTGAAAGTAGACGCTGTATTCAGAAGTATTTCCAGATCTGGAAGGATTTCTAGTTTGTAACTTTGTTCTTATTTTTGATTACATACGTGTTATGTTTATGTTAACTGAAATTTAATATATAATTTGAAGTAAAAACAAAGGTAAAATAAATTTAAAAAAAAAAGACTTTGATTCAAATAAAATATAAACAAAATTTGATTGAAATGCTGATACGGGACCTGTAAACAAAAGCTACGTTTATTTTCGTTTACATAGTCGTAACATGCAAAAAGAACTATTTGCGGATAGCTGTGCTATTAAAGTGCTTTCTATAACAAGTATAAATATGAGTTAATTCAGATAGTAAGTAGTAAGTAGCGAATGACATGCGCGTAAGAATAGTGATTTATTTGATTACAATTCAAATTGCATAAATATCCTCTTAATAAAGTGCATGCATTAAACATTCTCATCGCAACTATCGCAACTGTGAAAGTACTTAATATGACCCTTAAATTGGCGTTATCTCTCAATATACCATGAATTACACGTGGATGCATTTGTACTTAACATAACTGCTCTTGACGCACAATGAACAGAAGCTACTCTGTGTGTGGAAAAAGTAGCCCATGAAGTATTTCCTGTTTGCATCAGCAGTAATTATATTATCAATTTGGTTCATCTGTTATGTTTGAGTTTTTTGTTTTTTTAAGCGTTGATTACATACCAATTAATAAAGGAGATGGATCAAGTACTTTTTAAGTCATTTATATGAAACCGGAACGTGACTATATTACTTGATTCAAAGCATATGCGTAAAGTGTCATCCCAGATTAGCATGTGTCTATGTTTATGTAGAAGCATTTTTTACGTATATAAACAATTTATACAAATACAGTTGTATACACAGCAAATGATGGACATTATGTCTTTTAAAATCAGCATTACCATGAAGCGTATGGTACCGATATATTAAACAGAAAAACGCTCAATTGACAGGAAGCACAGATTTGCCGCTAAGCAGCCCGAGATTCCTTACATTTATCCTCTCCATCCATTTCATTATTATATTCACAGTTTATAAATCCCATAGGGTAATTTTCTGATCGTGTTAGCATTATTTGAATGAATTGCGAGCTTGAACGAATTAAGAAAATTGGTGAGCGATTGACGGGATGAACCGAAAGTAATTGCTGGAACAATATGAGGTTTGCTGAATCCATCGCCGCTTGATTATAAGCTACAAGCGGCTCCTATCGTAATTGTCTACTTATGGCGTTAACGTGCAATCAGCAGAGTTATTTTATATGACATTTCAACGAGGCTGATAACTATCCTGTCAATAAGTATGCCTAAAAGTGACGCTATCTGAAACAAAATGTTTGATTAAAGTTGAACATTCATTCGAGAGTGAGTGTATTTTTCATACAAGGTATTTTACTTTCCCAAATTGGGCGATCTGTTTATTGCACAAATGTATCACCTTAATATTATGCTCTTACAAAACGTTAGAAGTAATAAAATGTAAATCTAATTTTCTGTGCAATTAGCCTCCAAATGATTTGATGTCTATAAAATGGTTGACACGATGTGATGAAACGGGAATAATTTCAAATGTCTCAATTGAATGGATATAAAACAGCTATATTCGCTTTATTGAGATCAGACCGTTGTCACGTCGTGAAAATGATTGCAACATTTAAACGACTGCGATTAAAATCTCGCTCGCTTTCAGGATACATGCGAAGTAAAAGCCTCTCGAAGTATGAACTGAGTCATTGTCATAGTTCAAAAGACGGTACTTAACACGTGCACCCACCTGGAAAATATATCCCTTGATTTGTCCGCCATGAGTCCTCTAATGTATAAAAAGTTACACAGAAATGGGCATGTCATTTAGGAGATGTATTTCGTTGCGAGGTAAGTGTCATGGTAATGTTTTGATGACATCAACATTTGTGAAAATCTGTCTTTATAATTTTGAATTATATGAGTATGTGATAATATTTAACACATTTAGTATCGTTCGTTAACCTGATAGTAGTCATATTTCTGTTGAAAACGGCACCTCGAAAAGAAAATTTAAAACTAACTAACCGATTAACCTAATTTGATAAAAAAAAATGCAAATTTTCGTTCAACACTCGGCATTATTTATGGTCAAAATTTGTACACACACATAGGGGCCTTTTGGTTTATTTATTAACACTCTTAAAATGCTTTCATATTCCGTTAACGGCAAATGTGTCAGGCGAGATGATGACGATGGTTTTTCATGGTCATTTTTAATATTGCCCCCTTCTCATAGAATTGATTCGTAATATAAAAATGATGGTTTCTTGAGTCTATTAAGTAGAAAACCACATGACTCCATTTGCGAACTACCAATCCTCACCAAAGACAGAGTTCTTGACTTGAACACTGGCGCCATTAGGATTTGTCACGTGACCCGTTAAGCTTGTGTCCCACAATGCCTATTTGGCAGGGCAATTAACTAACAGATATTTAGCTTTTAACGGATACAGTTTTCCACATGAGTTCATCTTTTGAAAGCGTTGCTTTGAATATTTCAAACTTACACAGTCGGTACACTGGACAGGCACTTAACGTTTCTATGCGCAGAATGTTTAACATGGTTAGAAAATAGAAATCGTGAAATACGGCAATACGTATCATACTGTGACGTGTTTTTGATCTTTGAATTCATTTACCGTCATTCAATATTTGTTAAAAAAAAAGAGCAATTTCAATAATTTCCGTTTTGTCATGGCGGGTGATTAGATTTATAGACACCCATTAAGCCAGTGAGTTAATTGTTCGGAACACCAACCGAAAGTTATTACAAACTGAATATGCGTTATCCGCGAGGAACAGTTTTCTTTATCTCTTATATATTAGCCTTGTTATGTGAAAACTGGGCTTAAACGCATGTGCGTAAAGTGTCGTCCCAGATTAGTCTGTGATGGCCGCAAAGGATAATCAAGGTGTCACGTAGCGCCTAGACTGAATTTTCGTTGAGAAAATACTTCTTTTAAACTATTTTTTTTATATAAAAGTGGAGAGTGTAGTCCGCAGTCCGCACAGGCTAATCAAGGACAACACTTTTCGCCTAAACTGGGTGTTCGTTTAGAAGAGGCTTCATTTATACGAGAAATAACATGGAAAGCGCCGTCCCTGATTAGCTGATGCGGACTTCACCGGCTAATCTCGGACGACACTTTACGCACATGAATTAAGCCCAGTTTTCCCAGAGCAAGGCTCATACACAGATCGCTGTTCATCAACTACAAATATTGTGTATTTCTTTAACAAAATTGATGCCCGAGGAATTTGGTTTTAAAATAAAGCTATTGTGCTTTTTATGGTTTTAATATTTTGTAAAAACAATATTACTTTTTGAAATCGATATAAATGAAAAATATCATAAAGCGGAAAGGGTCGTCCCTGATAAGCTTGTGCGGACTGCACACGCTAATCTGGGATGACACTGTACGCACACGCATACAGTCCGATTTTCTCAAAACGAGTCTCGATTAATTTATACAAGTGCTTTGAAGATGCAAACAATTTTTGCAGCACATCATACTTAGTTGCAAATCAGTTCAGATAGATGCAACACATATTTAACTTCGAATCCTATCTTTATTTTAATTCATTTATCAGGACATGAAAGTAAAACTAACTGGATTATAACTACTAAAAACAACACAATATTGCATATCCAAAGGTGGGATACGACGCAAAGAACAAAGAGACCGTTTAGCTAAGTGAGATATATTTTCCACGACATTAACTCCTAACGGCCTGTGGCCGGTATGTGTTTATTAATGGCCCAGTAATTAACACCCTAATACCATTAAGCAAGTCACGAATTCCTTCCGGACCATTTAATTTTCCGAGGGCTTCCGGCACCTGTAATTATATTTCTCACCCTGCTACCAATGGTAGAGGCAATTAAAGGTGGTTATAATAGACACAAAAACGGGCAATTGAATACATCAAAATAATATCCGGTAGCGAATTAATAACTTAAATGACGGGACATATTTTTGAATACAAATTTATATGCTGGTTTTTTCTTGAAATTGTGCACATGCTCATTTGAAGCGATACCCCGTGGATATTAATTCACAAACCCAACAAGGTGTATGACTGGTATCGTTTAATAGTCTAATTAGGGCGGCAATATTAGCAACCCTATGCAGGCATGTTACACGGGAAAACATTATTGAACGTTTAACGGATTTCATAATAGTTCCACTTTAAAGACGCTAATGAACTTATTACGGCCTTACCACGTGACACACGATTGTTCTGAGGATGCGTAACAGCCAATGAAGAGGCGGCAGTGAAACTATATCTGGAGGCCAATTTATGGAGGTTTATTTCTCTTACAGTATGCGCAATTACAAAATGTTCATATAAATAAAACAACAGCTGCTCTTTCATCGGTGTATGTGTAATTTGAAGTGTATGAGGTCCTTCCGCGCCTGAGGCTGCATTATGTGAGGACACAGAGTGCGTCTCTATCAACAATATGGCTCATGAAAGTTGTGGCGAATATTTGAATTATAGATGCAATTTTATTTTAAAAACATTGACTCATAAGCAGGCTTGAAGGTACCAAACGTGTCACATTTTACGAACTCATTTTGCCTTCAAGAAAACGACAGATCAAGATGGAAATTACATTGTACCAGTTTAAATAATACTCGCATTTCTGCTGATTGCTTCAGAGTTCGACCACACGCATTGAAGACACGGGTTAATAACACGTTCCTGCGTTCATATGTGCGTTTTTAACAAGGTCATTCTTAATGCCAGCGACTAATTATTGTCTGCAGTTCAGCATACAAACATGAGTATTAGTAGTACAATTTATATAGAACAGAAAGTGTACGTATGACTGAAGCATATACAGCTTTTCGTCAAATAAGTACTCTCAACGAGGCGGATATAATACACATGCGTCTGAATAACAAAAAAGTATATTAAAAATAAAAACATATGTGAAAGAAAAACAATAAATATATTGTATGCATTTTTACAAATCAATTGACTTTTCGTGAACATGCTAGGATTGTATGTTAAAAATTATAAATTGATTGAAAAGATATTTTTCAGTGAGATATTATATGTATTTGAAAACACAAAATAATATATATTTAAACATCGAGACGATAATATATATTATCGTCTCGATGTTTAAATTCCTTATTACCAGAATTTGCGAAACTTATCAATATTGATGTTCTGTTCTCATTCAATAATGGTGAAAATTTAAACATACTTCTTTAGTAAACATCAGGTAAACATGTATTTCTAAAATAGTCATATTAAGTACATTTTAGAACAAAATGGTACTCATCTTTAATTTCATTATGAGTACAAAATTTACAAGTTCTCTCACTTCTTGTAATTTGTTGTGCCTACACGTTTATATTAACAAATAATGAGAGGACAATCTAAATTTTACTTTTATCCTACAGCTAAATGATTTTATAGAACATAATAGGACTCATACAGAAAAGATAAGGTTTATCCCACACCTAGTCATGTGTGGAGGAAGGTCATATTACTCGTAATCAACTATAAAGTATTCATTTTTAGTNCAATATTGATGTTCTGTTCTCATTCAATAATGGTGAAAATTTAAACATACTTCTTTAGTAAACATCAGGTATACATGTATTTCTAAAATAGTCATATTAAGTACATTTTAGAACAAAATGGTACTCATCTTTAATTTTCATTATGATTACAAAATTTACAAGATCTCTCATTTTTTGTAATTTGTTGTGCCTACAAGTTTATATTAACAAATAATGAGAGGACAATCTACATTTTACTTTTATCCTACAGCTTAATGTTTTTATAGAACATAATAGGACTCAAACAGAAAAGATAAGGTTTATCCCACATGTATGTTTATCCCACACCTAGTCATGTGTGGAGGAAGGTCATATTACTCGTAATCAACTATAAAATATTCATTTTTAGTAAAATCGAATCAGATTCAACAAAACAAACAATTTGATACAAAGATGTAATATATCTTAAACACAAAATGCAACACAAACAGCAAAAAAAAAAAAAACATTTTTTTACAAATATTTAACGCGCGTGCTCATGACGCCATTATTAACACGTCAAACGACAACAGTCGTATTCTTTCCCGGTAAAACTGCAGCGATTTTTTAATTATTTCTTTAAAATCGGGGACGTAGAGGTATGATGAAAAAAAAACAGGTTACATTTTTTTTTAATTAGTTTGTATGATAAATAGAATACTATGTAAGTGTGATTGTGTACTTAAATTTATCCAACTCGTCTCAGAAAGACTTACAAGGCTCGGCAAGCCTTGCCATGTAAACCTTTCTTCGCTCGTGGGATAAATTTAAGTACACAATCACACTAACATAGTACCGGTATTCTCTATTTACCGTATGTTTCTTAATTTCGAATTTTCAATTTTATCAAGGTACACGGCTCTTTCGAAAATTGGTTTCAATTTCTTATTTAGAAATGATGATGAAGTTTCATTTACATAAATTCGCCATTGTGAAATAAAACACCTCTTGTAAAATAAGACTAAACATTCTAATACAACTGTTAACATTAACGGGTTCTTAATATAACGATATGTAGAAGGAAAGGAGGGGCAGGGATTTTGAATTATATTTTAGGTTTCCTAGCTATTTAATTTAATCATATTTTACATGAAGTGAACAATAAAGAGGCAGGCTAATATTCATTATCGTTTTCATGATTTGTTGCAAACATTGAGTTTAACCGAAGGAAGCTATTGGCGGTTGTCTATGGGTTGACGACTTTCGCCAGTCATATTTTTTTCATTTCTTAAGAAGGTATTCTACATTAGGACACGATGGTTAACAAACCATAATTGTACACGCCAATTTTATAGAAATTGTCAAAATTAATATATCCACCTTTTCAGCAGGATTAACGATCCATGGGTTCGTTTTCCTGACATAAAGCTTGAGTTTTCTTTCGTTGAAATTCATGTATTCTTTCTTTTAAATTTAATCATTACTTATAATATTCACCAACATAATGAAGAGGCCGGATATTTCCAATAGTATTCACCTCGTTCGCTGACAACTGTGTGTTTAATCGACGGAATCCATTTTACGTCCGTTTATGTTGTTTTTTTTTGGTAATCGACAGAATACTGTTTCGACGCTAGAAATATGTGTTTTTTTTTTTCTTTTTGGACGATACATTTTCAATTTGGGCACTCTGGCCAATCAACTATAAAATGTACCCTCCCAATTTATAGAATTGGTCAAGCGGTGTTTAAATTTCTGCAGCTTAATCGTTCAATAAAAATCCGTTTCTGACCAATTTATATATAATTACAAAAGAACACTATTTTCAGAGTGTTAATAATACTTTAGGATGATACAGTGATGGTCGATATGTCGCACGTGTCACCAAATGGCAGCTGCTACTGTGCAAAGTTAAAAGTAAATGTAATATTTATTCAGCGATTACTATATTTTCGTGTTTACAAGCATTCATTGTCAGTTTTCTATGTATCATACCGTTGCATTTTGGCTGTGGAGTAAGGACCTACACATCAACTGTTTGATAAAATAGAATGATTTTAAGATAGTAAATGTTTTGAAAGAAAAATAATCGAAATCAAATTTCAGATTATACGCAAGATGGCTGCCAAAATGGTCGCTTATGCAAATAATTGCAGTTAAAATTCCGTTCTAAAACATTGAATCGAAATTTTATTCTTTACAAACTGAACTAATTGAATTTTTGAATGGCATTTTGTTAAGACCATTCAATATTTCCTCTTAAATCCATTAAATGTATTATTTTACCTATGCATGAAGGGATTACAGACAAGGAAACTACAAAACCATAATTAACATATACAAGTTCTGCATTAAAGACTAGGAGTGACCAAAATGTACACATATTCGTTAAGCATACGCGATTTACATCCGTTTGATTTACATCGGGTAAGCATGGACTACACACATATATTTATTATAATTCTTTATTATGTCACTAATACATTAAATAACAGTTAATACAAGTTACTTCCCTTTGATAAGTGAAACGTGTTTAAATATGTGTTACTTCCCTTGTTGCTGTTTTCACCATTATTATTTGAATCTAAATAAGTTTCAGTCGAAAAACTTATGGATGAATGTTTCTCCAGCTCATTCAGCAAATGTAGTGTTAACGGTAAGTAAAACAACAGCATAAAGTATAGTATGTATGTGTTTATGCATTGCAAAAAGCAGATATGGTCAAGCCGAGACAGTATGAAATTGATATTGAGAGATTTCAAGGACCGAAGAAACCAAAGAAGAAATGGCACAAAACAGATTTTGCCACTGAAACTTCTGGCCAAAATGGTCGTGTCCGCGAATCATGCAAAGCAAACTGACTTTGGATTTCATCAAGATACACTAACCAAACGGTCATGTCCTGAATTCGATGGATATAATACGCGGTTGTGCCGATAGCAGGGGCATTCAGTCAGACCCAATACAAAGGTAGATTATTTGCCACTTATATATGGTAAGCACTTCACTGTGTTTTCGAGGTTATCGACAAGTATATAAAAATTGCATTCAATATTATCTTGGCATACCAAAAGCAGTTCAAGGATGTATATTACGTCCCGGTGGTATGCACTTCCGGATAAGTTTTGTGGGGTCAGTGGGAACGATTATGGCAAATAGTGGGTTTGAAGAGCTCAAATGACTTGGCATCATTTAAGCTGATAGCACACCAAAACTTCACTAGATACGGCCTTTTATCTAAGGTCTATGGAGAAAATGCCTGTAAACGCACACGACAAGTTCTCAAAGAATGAGCATGTCATTTGACATGTTCCGGCGGTATTGAATACCGTATGGAGCGACATGTTCATAAAAACAACTTTTATGAGAAATGGCCATGGCAAGAGGGATATTATAGGTTAAACATGGAACTCTCAAGGTTTGGAGTTTGAGCCTGCATATTTGCAGAATGATGGAAGAAGATCTGCGAGAAATGAGCAGTGAAAATTCAGTGGACACTGGTGAACAACAAAGAGGATTAATGCAGATGCTAAGGACAAAGCAAGTATTCGGAGAAAGTTGACAGAATGTATTGATTCGTAGGATCAAAGCACGCATCCACCCAGTATAGTGAACAGTGTGACTGGTACAATAGTCCCAACGTCTGCTAATGTTGATCAAGCAATAGATATCGGTAAAATCCAAATGGTGGAATTTAAAAACTTATGGCAATGCACTTTTATGGGTCAATATCTAAAAAGGTTGAAACCCAGGTTTTGTCTAAAAAGCACATTAAGGTTGCAGATACCAAAGTGTATTACATCAATCTGATTTATTCAAGAGTGATGGATGACAAGCTAGTTCTAGGGAAATTGACATAAACCATATACTAAACCGTGAATTAGCTACAGTACCTGCTATGTTTACTGAAACAGCGGAACTAAGAATAGGGAAAACCAAATCGTTGCTAGAGAATCCATTAAAAGTAGAAGTGTCTGATCGGCACATTGGAAGCCAGATCACATGTTCAGTAATAGATGGATCTGCTGACCGGTGTGTCATTTACTGGTCCTAAGACGGAAAGATACATGACTATATTTACAAGTTTAAGTCTTATATAAGACAAAATCTGAATAAATGCGATGTCTACTTAGCGTTTGACCAAGAAAAAGAGGAGTTCAGCACCAAGAGTGTGGCGTGGTCAGGTAGACAATTCTCAATGCCTCAAGGGTGTACAAACTAACGGGTGACTAGTCATTACCACCACATAATGTTATACCGACTAAGCATTTCACCTCTTGTGCACTCAAACACACACGTTGGTCATTACAGGAGATCATATAATATATAAATGTGTCATAATCAATCGAGCTGATTTAAAACCAAACAACGAAGAAGCTGACGTTATTTTGGTTAGGTAAATGGTTGGTGCTGTAGAAACAGAACACATAGGCATTTATGTGGTAGCTGATGATATAGACGTGCTATTTTTTTTGCACCATGACTATGTTGTCCTGAAACTTTTATTATTGGTCATCAGTGATAGAAAGAGCAGTTAAAGACATTCGCACAACTGCGCAAAAACATAGAAATATCGCGACCTACTTGCTGTCTGCTCACGCTATCTCTGGATGCGACACTATTGCTGGATATTTTGGTATCGGCAAGTGTACAGTTATAAAGATGCTGAACGCAGGCAACTCCATGAGACTGTTAAGCGATATGACAGCTTGTATGAAAGTTAGTTGTGAAGAAAGCGACCAGAATTGTCTCAGTATGCTATGGAAAGCCTGATACAGAGGAAATGTCTATTAAAAGACAAACTCTTTGGGCAGCCAGGGTAGGCAAGTCGGGTTAGGCTATACCATTGCTAGCAAGCTCGACGCCCACCACGAAAGCATTCTATGAAAATGTGGAACGTGCGTTTAAACAATCATTAAATGCAGACCCCCAGATCTGAATCCACGTGATTATGGTTGGCGAAAGGACACGGCGTCAAACATCCCTTCACCCATCACGGTAGCATCACATGTTGCTTTAGCTCAACTAGATGTGCTTAAAAGTACAAGCGATATCCCATGTTTAACACCTCGGTGCTCACTTAATTAAGCGCCACTACCCTGTACTATAGTTTGCGCTTGTCAAAAGGCTCGGCTTGACAAAATACAATATTACAATTAAAAGACCAACATACCCGATAGATAACTTACTTAGTCAATGAGAAAGGAATGATTGAGAATAACAGTGATGTGCGTTATGTATTGTTGGTGTGCAAGACAAACATGGGAACTTAACTAATATTTACATGAGAACATCACTCTATGTTAGACAACAACTCACAACATGAGATAAACTATTATAAATACTTCTTTATACCATGATGTTTAAAAATGTGACCTGGTCATGACCTTGGTGAACAAGATTAAATTATACGTATTATAGTTCAATTGATATATTATGTGCGTTATGACATTTATGACACCGGTGTATTTTCATTACACAAATCAAACCTTTGACGAAGTTGCTGTAACTGTACACAAAGATAATATAACTTTTCCCCAACGGTAAGGATTAGGTCGATATGTTCTTGTTATACTATACTCTGAATATGTATTATTGAAAATCATTTTATCGAACGATTATTAAACACGTATTATTAAAATAATTGCTACTTAATTGTATTATTTTTCCATATTCCTTATTCGTATGAGAAAATTTGAATATGACCTTGGTTTAAGGAGCAATTTTATAGCAGCCATCTTGATTATGGCCGCCATTTTGGATGCCATTTTCGTTGTTTTTTTATATTAAACACGTTTGCACTTCTTTATTCATATTAACCATGTAAAACAATATCAAAATGACATTATAATACATGAAATAATGAATTTATATTTATGTTTAAACAAATAAGACGGAAAATGGCCGCCATCTTTGAATCCAACTTGAACTTCTCAAAACCCTCAAGGATACCAGCCCGGCATCATTTGGATCCATCAGTAGCATGTCCCCTTACAAAAAACACTTTAACATTTACTATACACCTCAATGTCGGGTTTTGTGAAAAATGGCCACTTTTCTGCCGGACTAGATGCAAGTGGATTGTCCACGAAGTCAATTCAGCATATGTGCGATGCGCATTCCCCGAAAATTATTTAATATATGGGAAAATGAAATTTGAGAAACATTACCAGGATGGAAACTCTTGGTAACACACGCTAGTCTTTTTTAAGACAAGAGAACAATTGATATACGAGCAGGGCAATACGTACAGCACAACACTTAAGGGGTGTTGCTGCAGTTTTGCTGATTATTTTTTTCATCTAATAGATTTTTTTCAAAATTTATATTCAAGTACTACATATAGGATCTGGCATGAGTTGTCAATATCATACCATATTTTATTAAAAGAGTTCAGGAATTTTGTAAGTAAGCGAGCCTTTGGCGAGCTTACTAATAAATTTCCTGGACGATAAAATATGGTATGATATGACAACGAGTGTCAGATCTTTTTTATCACATGCTTTTGAATGAGCAAATTAAATAAATATTTACGCAAACATAATGATAAATCCCGAATGTTGTTTACATTTCGTGACGTCATTTGACGTTGCAACGTCATTTCAGCAAAATAACAAAATGCGATTGGTCAATAAACGAAAACTAAGCCAATGAAAACGCTTAAAAATCATATTACACATGTGTAATATAAAAATATATGTAATTGTTATATTACATGGGAAACAGGGTATGGCATGTGATAAATACAAATACTATATAAACAAATAAAACATAGGGTCAACGGCCTTGTTTTGATTTTATTCGCCATTATATAACATGTACTTTTTCATTAAAACTGAAAAAGGCTGTAATTGCGTCAAAATTTTTAATAATCTGTTAAATTGGCAACATGAAGATATTATATAAGCTTAGATACATCATATACCATTTAATTAAACCACACACTACCAATAAAATTGAGTACACAAGTTAAATTTAAAAAAAAAAATGATTTTTTATAATTTTGATGTCAACCATTTTTTTTTAACTATTTTAACCTCATAAAAGGAATTTTAAAACTTTCTGTGAAATAGAATTCTGCGAATCTGCTCAAATATATTCATCTACGTGTTGTCATCATAAAACAAAAATAAAAAACGGGGGTCATCACACTTTTTACAGAGAAAATGTGTTTAAACAATCACTACCGTCTATGTCAAATTTCATAAAAATACGGCAATTTAGCAAACCCAAGTACCGGTACATAGATTGCTAAAAATATACATACACATTAGAAATAGTTTACAACCTTAACTGGGATCACAACATCTTACCAAAAAAAAAAGACAACAATAAAACAATATTTAATCACAAACATAAGACCATACAGTATCAAACTCGACCAAAATCATCAATAACGTACAGGGTGTGTTCACAGATTTCGGTATGTTTTGAAGTTTGTGAGTAAATGCTTTAAATTTATAAATGTAAACAACATAACTAAAGAGCTCCAGTATAAAACAAGAATGGAGTTAAAGAAAGAAAGAAAAACGTTTAAAAAAGTAAACCGCACCTGGGATCGAGACACTGACCGTTGTATTATGAACCCACTCGGTTATCTGTGATGATACGGATTACAAATATTGGGTTGTGATAATAGCGATAATCGGCGTTGCTATAGATCCTCGGTAAAATAAACTGCCGCAACACCCAACATAAAAATTATTAAAACTCAGGGTACCGAATTTATTGTTGTTGTTGTTGTTATTATTTATATGTAAGAAGAGCAAAACAGAAGGGAAGGATTGTACATTTTTCTATAAATTGTCTATTGAAGATTCTATCCTGTGAATATTCAACACATCTTAGTAATACCCGTGAATTGTTTTTAGGTTCGAAACATTGAGCCTTTTTTAGTTAATTTTATCAGGATTCGCAAGTCATTCCCCATTTTTAAAGGATATTCAGTTATGGAATATCCTTTACATATATATTAATTTAGCTCATATGACCAAATGTAGCAAAGTCGGTCGAAATTACAACCTGGAATACCAACATTTTACAGACGGCCAAAAATAGGGTCGATCGGGTAAGTGGAAAAAAGTCATGTAGGCCTAAAGGTTGGATTGATAAACCTTGAAATATTGATACAAATCGATCACTTATAAAAAAAAATGTGAATTTAACCATGTGACAAAATTAAAAACAAGCACCGGTACTTACTCAGAAGATGATAAAACCTATACATAAATACGTCAGAAACAACTATTAAATGCTAACAACCACCGCAATATTAATATTGCTAAACAGAATTTATTTTTATATTCAACAAAACAACAAACAGAATAACTTCTAGAAAATGTGTATGTTCATGAAACTGAGCCAAAGTGATTGCTCTTTCCAAGATGCAACGTGTCTTTTTGTAACTATATTCATATTTCTGTAACACAAAACGAAAAGAAATGTCCATAGAAGAACATCCTATGGTCTGTGAGTTGCTTATTATACAATCAGACATTTTATTCACTGGGACGAAATACAATTCAGGTTTCTTACACTAGATACGCATCCTGACTGTTTCCTATTGGTCTGTTTGGTACCAGGCTTAGATGTATTTGGTTAATCAATCGGGAAAAATAGACAATAAAGCTGTACTAACACGCAAAGTAATAATTATTAAGACTTGAACGGGACACGTACAGGCCATCTTTGTTTACCCCCCCCCCCCGCGATATAATTGGAACCACGCTGTGAATGCAGATGAATGGAGACGCACACGGGAAGCAGGTCCCTGTGTCGTCGTTGGCGTCTGCATTGTCGTCGTCTGCATCGAGCAACGAATTTATATTAACTTGCAACTCACTAAGTATTCAATATATTCCAATCGAACTTCATGTATAACTTATATGAAAACCAAGCTTTTGATTGTATTAAGTGGGTGTAATAATAACACTGTTTTAAAGGAGAGAACAAACGCGTTCCGATAAAAAACTCAACAAGTAAATCATATATTGTTATTGAAATTCATATTTAAATACCGAGTATCAAGGCACTGCATGTGAGTACGTGTGAGTTCGCGTGATAAAAATCAAAGTCATCGTTACTAAAACTGGAAATACGTTGTCCAAAAATGAAATGAGATGTGATAGTATAAGAAAGTTTAATACATATAGATGTTATATCGAGACGTTTTATTGTGCTGGGTAAAGGTTACTAAAACAGAAAAAGAGTCCGCTTAAGTATCCCTTTAACTTATTGATATATACACCATACGTTTCATCATAATTGTTGAATACGCATTTATTTACACCGTCATTACATGTCTTATGTTTGTTGTTTGGCTATGTACTAATGTATTAATGTATTTGCCAATAACATTGACTTGACTTGGTAATGAAACCCTACATATATGTACCTGATGTCAAGTCAGCATCTTTCCAAGATGCTTAACAGATCATTTCAATAGCGCAACTTAATTTCGACATTATGTAGAAAACAGATTTCGCCGCATCTTAAGTGCACTAGAGAAATGTATATAACAGCATTTATCCATTTAAAATACAGTCGACAATAACATCTACATAATGTATCACTCTAGCCCAATATTCTGATCATTAGTCAACAATATTCTCATTTGCTCTGATCTTGAATCAACAATATTCTCCTTTTCTAAGATAATGTGTAACTATATAGACCATTGCTCTGATCTTGAATCAACAATACTCTCCTTTTCTAAGATGATGTGTAACTATATAGACCATTGCTCTGATCTTGAATCAACAATATTCTCCTTTTCTAAGATAATGTGTAACTATATAGACAATTGCTCTGATCTTGAATCAACAATATTCTCCTTTTCTAAGATAATGTGTAACTATATAGACAATTGCTCGTATCTTGAATTAACAATAATCTCATTTGCTCTGATCTTAAATCAACATATTAAATTGTTACAATATGCCCTGCATATGCTAGTGCATCCGTGTTCTATTGTCACATTTCTTTTTCTTTCTTTTTCTCAAATAATGTGTATTTTGTTAACAAATATAAACATAAATGACGCAAACAAAATCTTGCAAAACGTTACTTGAAAGGACTTCAAATGCATGCACTCACTTAAACGACATTGTAAAAAATAATCAAACAGTAATAGAGTCTCAATTGATATTTCATGTAATGTGCAGTTTCGAGAATTTGAAGCAACGCCTATTTTATATATTGAACAATTTCTTCAAACACATTTGATAGCATACAACTCTATTCGAACGTTAAATACTTAAGTAGCCAACTTTGTACTTTAAAAGATATCTTCCATCTCATTTAATTTCAATCCTTTTAAACTGTAATATTAATGTATGGGCAATTAAGGCCTTTCCTCTAAACAAAATGGCAATGCTATTTACGAATCATTTACTACGTTCTGTGTGTTGATATGTAGAGATATAGCCACACATACTTAAACTATAAACTACAAACACTTACTGATAAGTATGATGTGAGCTAAACGCATGTACTTTAACTAGATAATATTTATAATATAAACATGTATATAAATAACCAATACAACACAAGTAATAAGGAAACCTTGAAAAGTGTTGATTATATATTATATTGTATGCAAAACCAACATGCTTGGTCCAAAACATTCTTCCAGAGATTAAATTTAGTAGTGACGTAGTTTACAAACCCAAAATTAGAACCAGAAAGTCCATGCTCTAATACCCGTTATTAATCATTATACATTATATATATATATATATTTTATATATAATGACTATTTTACCGTCTTTGTTCAACTTTAATATAAATTGTAGTTGATTCAAACGGAACACTTCACCCAATCAACGGAACTGTACGTAATCCAACTCGGCTTTCGGCTTTTCACGTCCCAACGTCCCGACGTTTGTGAGTCTAGAAATTTAGTTAGGTAGGAGCGATGTGACACACTCTGGGTTTTCCGGACATTTCCGGGTTTTATACCTCCCCTTTGGTATTAATAATGCATTTTAAAATTTAAGACGAACGTTCAACATTTAGGTACGGAATGAACGA